>MU711844.1:85552-105068 GCA_026770625.1 Nicotiana glauca | reverse complement strand
AGCTACCTCAACAACTCTGATACTCTGGAAACGAGACTGCTCAGCTAATCTCCGGTGAACCTGAATCTGCACACAAAGGTGCAGGGAGTAGGGGTGAGTACTAAGTACCCAGTGAGTAAAAAAGCATATAAAATAGCTGAAGATAAGAAATCCACGAAGTGCCACAAAGTAAAGCTATGTCTAACAGTCTGATACCTTATTGCGAACCAACAACAACAGCAAACCACAGATAGCCCAAGTAAATAACAATGCATGAATGCAATGCAATGCACATGACCGCTACGGCGTGTAGCCCGATCTATTTAACGTCGACGGCGTTCACTGGGGGTGTGTACAGACTCCGGAGGGGCTCCTTCAGCCCAAGCGCAATATAATCATAACATTCGCTGCGGCGTGCAGCCCGATCCATACTCAGTCCACAATATGCATATGAGTCACATAACAACTTCAATTTATTTATTTCCAGTTTCCAATTCATTAATAAGGAAGATATACTTTAGTTACTTACTTTTCAAGAAAAGGTGACTTAGCATTTCATAATAGTGATTAAACCCAGGACTGAGATCAATGATTTTACAAATCATGCTATCACAATGATTTCTATCCCCTAAGGATACTACCGGTCGGCACAAAGCCCCAAACATGGCATAAAGCCCATATATATTCAATACAGGGTGCGTATCAATCGCCAATATAGAATTATTCTTGTTCGGGATTGACCATGTCAAAATCCCCAGTCATAAACGATCCCACACCTGCCATGGGTGGCGAGTCACGCCCTAAATAGCGTCACAATGTGATAAGCCGGGGTTTCAAACCCTCAGGCCATCATATACACCAACTACTCACCTCTAACCGGCCGTAGAGTGGTCCACAATGCCTTTTCCTTTCGTATCGACCTCCTCGCGCGTCGAATCTAGTCAAAACCACAGCGAATACATAAATATGGGTCAAAGAAACATACCCCAATCAAAAATACTCGAAAAGTACAACAATTCACGAAGTTGGTAAAACCCGAGCCCCGTGCCTACTTATCGAAAAATTCCAAAAATCATACCAACGGATTCCTCGTCTCGCCACGAGTCCGTACATATAAAATTTATTGAAAACGGAGTTCGAATGGCCTTTCAAATACCAAAAAATTCATTTTCAAGAACAAAGCCCTAGTTCTTCACAATTTCTACCCAATTTCACGAATTTGAGTGCTGATTCTTGTATAAAATGATGTTTTCTAGTCAAGAGACTTACCTCCAAGCAATACCCGTTAAAAACCCTCTTCAAATTGCTCAAAAACCTCTCTTGGCGGAGTAAAAATGGTGTAAAATTATGAGGGTTCGCGTCTGAAATTTTTAACTTAACTGTTCTGCCCTGACGCCTTCTTCTATGCGATCGCATAGAGTAAAATTTCCAGGCCCTGAAATCCTTCTATGTGATCGCAGAACTAGCCACGCGATCGCAATGTACATTCCCCCTCCTATACGCGATCGCAGGCAAGCTCACGCGAACACATTGAACAAATTTATCAACCTATGCGATAGCACACTCCTTCACGCGATCGCATAGAACAAAAATTCCACCCCCCTCAGAACCTTCTATGCGATCGCAGACCTGTCTATGCGATCGCATAGAGTAAAATTGTCTGCAATTTTTCTGCTGCATTAACATGTTCAAAATTGTCCGTTGGCCATCCGAATTCACCCCGAGACCCTCGGGACCTCAACCAAATGCACAGATATGTTATATTTCTTCATTCAAACTTGCTCGCAACATAAAAACACCATCATAAACATCAAAATCATCGAATTCTCACGGATTCAAGCCTAAGTTTCACTAAAACTTTTGAAACATGCATTTGATCTAAAACCCGACCTAAACACCTCAGAATGATCTGAAATTTTGCACGCATATCCAAAATTACCTAACGGAGCTACTGCAACTCTCGGAATTCCATTCCGACCCTCGGATCAAAATCTCACCTACCATCCGGAATTCGCCAAAATCCAACCTCAGCCAATTCAAGCCTAATTCTACACCGGACCTCCAAATCCAATTCTGATTGCTCTACTAAGTCATAGATCATCCCCCGAAGCTAGTCGAATCATCAAAAATTCATTCCGAGCCTTCTAACTTATAAGTCAAAATTCAGTTGACTTTTCCAACCTAACCTTCTCATAAAGAGACCAATTGCCTCATTTCTAACCAAACTAAATCCGAATTACTTTAAATTCTCCAAACACATATAACGAAACATATAAAAGCATAAAACGAGGAAAACGGGGAGGTAACTCCCGTAACGATGGGTCGGGTCGTTACACTACTCCAATGTAGTTCTCAGAACGTTCGAGGACGAACCTATGTTTAAGTGGGAGAGAGTGTAACGACCCAACTGGTTGTTTTGAGCCCTATCGCATCGTTCGTTGTTTGAGGCCATGAGCAGCTTCATTTCAGGTATTGTGACTTGTTCGCATGGTTGGAATTTAAATTCAGGAAGATCAGAGTTAAATTTAAATGAAAATTCTCAATTTCGAAGCTTAAAGTTGAAAGAATGAACTAGGATTGGAATTTTGAGTAAAAAACTTTGAAATCAGGATCTGAAGGTTCCAGCAGGTTCGTATGACAATTTTGGACTTGGGCGTATGCCTGGATTGTGTTTTTGATAACCCGGGAGCGTTTTAGTGCCTATTGTGGAAGTTAGCATTTTCAAAGGAATTTCTTAAGTTTGGCTTGAAGTGTATTTTAGTGTTATCGATGTCCGTTTGGGATTCCGAGTCTGGGAATAGCTCCGTATGGTAATTCTAGAGTTGGGAATGCGATCGGAAGTGAATTCAGAGGTCCGTAGGTCATTTTGAAGCCATTTGGCTAAAGATAGAAATTTGAAGGTTTTTGAGAAGTTTGACCGGAGGTTGACTTTTTGATATCGGGGTCGGAATCCTATTCCGAAAGTTGGAGTAGATCCGTAATGTCAAATATAATTTGTGTGCAAAATTTGAGGTCAATCGGACATGATTTGATAGGCTTAAAAATCGGAAGTACAAGTTGGAAAGTTCAACGTTCATAAAGCTTGGATTGGAGGTCGATTCATGATTTTAGCGTTGTTTGATGTGTTTTGAGGCTTCGAGCAAGTCCGTAAGCTGTTATGGGATTGGTTGGTATAATTGGTTGGGGTCCTCGGGCCTCAGCTGGATTCTAGGTGGTTAATGGATCGAAATTGGAATTTGGAAGAGAGCTGAAGGTATCTGGTTGTTGGTATTTTCTCTTCTGCGGTTGGTTGACCGCAGAAGCGGCACCGCAGAAGCGAACGGGGAGCCGCAGAAGCAATTTTTGGCCCAAAGCTTGAGGACCGCAGATGGGGTCAAAATACTGCAGAAGCGGAACCGCATCTGCGAAAGGGGCATCGCAGAAGGGGGAAAGGGTAGCATGGGAAGGAGCCGCAGAAGCGGCCTTTGGACCGCATAAGCGGAACGGTTGATGCGGCATGGATTCCGCAGAAGCTGAAATGACTGGAAGCAGAACCTTGTTTTAAATCGTGGGATTGAGCTCATTTCTTCCATTTCTTCATGGTTTGGGCGATTCTTGGGGAGCTTCAAGAGAGGATTTTGTCGTCAATGTTGAGGTAAGTTACCCCTATCACTTTTGAGTTAAATACATTGATTATGTATGGATTTTTAGCATGAAAATGGGTAGAAAATTGAGGGTTAGAGGAGGACCTAGAAAATTAGTGTTATTGGATTTTGACCATGATTTTGAGTATGGAATTAAGAGAAAATCATATATTTGAGTTCGTGAGTTCATGGGTAAACTTTATCTTCGAGAAATTTCGGATTCCGGGCATGTGGGCCCGAGAGCATTTTTCAACCTTTCGTTCGTGGTTAGGAATTGTTATAAATTGGGTTGTAAAGTATAATTGAGTGTATATTAATGGATTTATATGATCGTTGGATAGTTTTGGAGCACTGTGCATTGGTGCAAGTCTTCGGAAGAATGTAGAATGCCGGTTCTTGATCTTCGGAGCGAGGTGAGTCTCCTTTCTAATCTTGTGAGGGGGAATTTACCCCATAGGTGAAGTGATTGATTATTTGCTCCTATTTGTGGGGTCTACGTACGCACGAGGTGACGAGAGTCCGTGCGTAGCTACTATTATGCTATTGTCCGGGCAGTTAGGACCCATCACCATATTATACTTGGATTAATTATGAACCCATCGATGACTTGGATTGTTTAAATCACCTTTGATTAGTAAACGACTTTAAAAAGAGATTAGACATCATTTCCTGAATTGTTAAACAGAGAATTGTTTTTATTTGGATAATTATTCCCCGATAAAATTCTAATTGGCTATCTGAGCAAGTATCTTATGTGTACCTGCGTCGCATGGATGATTCGCGAGCAGGGTGATTGTTTATTTTATGTTGACCGCGTCGCATGGATGATTCGCGAGCAGGGTGATTGTTTATTTTATGTTGACCGCGTCGCATGGATGATTCGCGAGCGGGGTAATAAATCACATTGAATTAATAAATGAATTTCTAAAAAGACTTGAGCTTCGTTTTCTCAAATTATTAAAGAGAATTGGCCTTTCATCGATAATTGCTCCATGTTGACTTCTTGACTGATTGTCTGTCTATGTTTGTTTATTTTGGAACGGGCCGAACGCCTCGGCAGATTAATAGATGTATCTATAGGCGCGCCATCGACCCTCGGCAAGTGCACATTTATTTCTTTTGGACCGGGCCGTCGCCTCGGTATTATTTGCGCATGCTTGTATTGCTGCCTGGACTTATTTAAGTTGTTACTTACCTCACTATGGCTCGAGATCATTTTGTTAATAATGAAAAGAACTATGAAGGAATTATGTGTTTACTTGTTTCCTCTATCTGGATTAACATCATGTCTAAAAATTTAAATCTACTGTTTAATGTGTATATTAAGGATAAATAACCATTGGACTATTAGAGAGTGTCAGAGTTGACCATATCGTCTCTACCCCTTCGGGATTAGGTGGGATACTCACTGAGTACACGTTGATTACATGCTCATACTACACTTCTCTGCATTTCTGTTGCACAGGTATATACACCTCTAGCAGCCTGCTGAGCGTAGCAGCATGGATGACCTGGGACTAGGTGAGCTGCATCATTCGAGGCGACCGCAGCTAGGGTAGTCCCTTCCAGTGTACTGTATTTACTTTCCGTCCACTGTATTTCGGACGGATGTTGTAATTTATTTCTCTTGTCAGTAGTTGCTCATGTACTTGTGACACCGGGTTTCTGGGATGATTTTCAACGGATTTGTACTAATTGTTATTATTTAAATTGAAATTCAAGTAGTGAACGTTTATTTGTGAAAATGGAAGGAAAAACCTTAGATTTTCAAAAGTATTAAAAGAGGAATTAATCGATAAGTTAGTTGGCTGGCCTGACAGAGGTATCCGGCGCCACCACAACCCCTAGTGGATTTTAGGTCGTGACACGATCGGCCCGATCCAAAAATAATAAGCAATATCAAGTGTAGACAAAAGGCACATCAACAGTCATTAATGTCATGCAAGACATCAACAAATATACAAGTTCGTTCTTATTCCCTTTTTAAGTCCCTAGCATATCCCAGGTGCTTGTATTAACAAGAAAATATAGAGATTTATATAAAATAAGCATGGTGTGGGTCCTAAACTACTCGGACAATTAACATAGTAGTAGCTACGCACGGACTCTCATTACCTAGCGCGTGAGTAGCCCGGCATTTAGAAACAATTACTCAATTATTATTTCTATTGAGACAATTTCCTTTTACAAGATTAGAAAGGAGACTCACCTCGCTCCAAAGCGTACTTCCAATATAAAAAACAAGCTTAAGTCCTCAATTCGGAACCGAACGATCACAAACTAGTTAAAAATAGTAAGAACTAGTTAATATAAGCTCACAAGATCGATTTCTAGCTATTCAAGTCATTTTCCAACTATTTACATGAGTTTCCTAAATTCCAACCCCGGGCCCACATGCCCGGGTTCCGAAATTTTTTAAAGGAAATTGTTCTCCACTACCTAAGGATCAATAATATATGATTTCTAGTTCATTTCATAGCAAATTTCATGGTTAAATCTTAGTTTTATTAAAACCCTAGGTCTAGCTCTAACCATTTGATTTTACCTAATTTCTGGTGTTTAATCTACCTAATATACATTTATTTAAACTAAGGATGAATGAAAATAACTTACGCCATAATGGTATGTTGAAAACTCCTCTTTGGAAGCTCTCAAATCGCCCAAGTGTAGAGTAGAAATGAAATAAATGCTCTAAGTCCTGTTTTTAAAAACTTTGCCCAGCCCTTTGATGTCGCATTTGCAACACTGGGCTCGCAATTGCGAGATCGCAATTGCTACAACTTGTTCGCAAATGGGAACATCCCCCCCCCTCCCGTCTTGATTACAAATGCGAAGTAAAGCTCGCAAATGCGAACCCCCCTGGTTTCACAAATGCGTAGAAGAAGGTCGCAATTGCGACTCCTGCCCAGCCGGCCCAAGTTCGCAAATGCGATGCCACACTCGTAATTGCGATGAATATCTCGCAATTGCGAGACCTGCAGTAGGGGCCAAAAAAATACCAGAAAACTGGTATGTTTTCACAACTCCAACCATGCCCGAATCACATCCGAGCCCTCGGGGCTCCACTCCGAAGACTCACGCAAGTCCTACAACCATGTGTAAAATTGCTCAAGCAATCAAATCGCATAATTAACACCTAAAACCATGGATTTAACATCAAAATGAATCAAATCCTCAAGAACACCTAAATTCCTAACTTTCAACCGAACGTCCGAATCACGTCAAATCAATCCCGTTTCTCACCAAATTTCACAGACAAGAATAAAATATTATACTGAACCTGTAACAGGCTCCGGAACCAACATACGGGCCCGATATCAATGTGATCAAGCATTTTTCCTTTTTATTAAACCCTTAGGATTTCAATTTAATAATTTTCAATAAAATATCATTATTCGGGCTAGGGATCTCGGAATTCGATTCCGGGCATACGCCCAGTTCCCATATTTTTCCTCGGATCTCCCGGGACTGTCAAATCAAGAGTCCGGGTCCCTTTTTCAAAAAAGTTGACCGAAGTCAAACTTGGCCTTTTAAGAGAATCTTAAAGAAACAATTAGACATATTTCACTCAAACTCTTCCAACTCGCGAACCAACCATCCCCGCAAGTTGTAAATTAGCTAAAGCAAGTACGGAAGGTTTAATTTAGGGAAACGGGGTTCTAAAATGCTAAACGACCAGTCAGATCGTTACATTCTCCACCTCTTAAACAAACATTCGTCCTCGAACAGACATAGAAAAGTACCTGGAGTGCTGAATAACTAGGGATATCTGCTCCGCATGTCCTCCTCGAACTCCCAAGTCACCTCCTCGGCCGGTTGGCCCCTCCATTGAACTGGTGATCCTGCCTATCAATAATAGTAACTGGCTTATCCTCATAGCCCAAACTCTCATCTAACTGAATGGTACTGAAGCTCAACATGTGGGATAGGTCGGCATGAAACTTCCGAAGCATCAAAACATGAAAAATTGGATGAACTCCCGATAAACTAGGGGGGAAGGGGTAAGGAGAGCTCATATGCAACCTCCCCAACTCGTCTCAACACCTCAAAGGGGCCAATAAACCTTGGGCTCAACTTTCCCTTCTTCCCGAAACTCATAATGCCCTTCGTGGGCGATACTTTCAAGAGAACCTTCTCGCCAACCATAAATGATACAGCCCGCGCCTTCTGATCCGCGTAGCTCTTTTGTCTGGACTGAGCCGTGCGAAGCCTCTCCTGAATCATCTTTACCTTATCCAAGGCATCCTGTACCAAATCAATACCAAGTAACTTAGCCTCACCAGGCTCAAACCACCCGATAGAAGAACCATAACGTCGACCATATAAAGCCTCGTACAGGACATCTCTATGCTGGACTGGTAGCTATTGTTGTACGCAAACTCTACTAAGGGCAAGAACTGATCTCACTATCCTCCAAAGTCAATCACACATGCTCTAAGCATATCCTCCAAGATCTGAACTATCCGCTCCGACTGTCCGTCAGTCTGAGGATGGAATGCTGTGCTAAGCTCCACATGAGTCCCCAACTCACTCTGAATGGCTCTCCAAAAATGGGAAGTGAACTAAGGGCCTCTATCTGATATGATGTAAACTGGCACACCATGCAATCAGACTATTTCCCGAATATAAATCTGAGCATACCTTTCCACTGTATAGGTAGTCGCCACAGGAATGAAATGGGTCGACTTGGTCAACCTATCCATAATGACCTATACTGATCAACCTTCTGCAAGGTCTGCGGTAACCCCACTACAAAATCCATGGTGATGCACTCCCACTTCCACTCCGGAATGGGCATCTGCCGAAGTAGGCCACATGGCCTTTGATGTTCATACTTGACCTGCTGGCAACTCAAACACTTGGTCACATACTTCACTATGTCTTTCTTCATCCCTCGCCACCAGAAATGCTATCTCAAGTCTCGATACATCTTCGTAACGTCCGGGTGGATAGAATTCTGCAAACTGTGTGCCTTCTCTAGAATCCTCTTCCTCAGACCATCAATATTAGGAACACATAGACGACCCTAGAGTCTCAAAACACCATTGCTAGCCAATAGAAACCTCCTAGGCACCTTCCTAAAGTACCGTCTCACTGAGAACTACAAAGTGTGGGTCATCGAACTGCCGGGCCTTGATTTGCCCCAATAGCGAAGACTGAGCAACTACACATGCTAGAACTTGGTTGGGCTCCAATATGTCCAACCTCACAAGCCTGTTAGCTAAGGAATGGATTTCCAAAGCTAGGGGCCTCTCCTCTGCTGGAATGTATGCCAAGCTACCCATACTCTCTACATTTCTGCTCAAGGCATCCGCGACCACATTCGCCTTGCCCGGATGATAAAGAACGATGATGTCATAATCGTTTAGTAGCTCAAGCCACCTGCGCTGCCTCAAATTGAGATCCCTCTTCTTGAACAAATGTTGTAAGCTGCGGTGATCAGTATAAACCTTACAAGGCACCCTATACAAATAGTGCCTCCATATCTTAAAAGCGTGAACAATCGCTGCCAACTCCAGATCGTGCACATGGTAATTCTTCTCGTGAACCTTTAGCTGACGTGAGGCATATGTAGTAACTCGTCCCTCCTGCATCAATACACATCCCAAGCCAATGCATAAAGCGTCGCAATATACCGTATACATCCCTGAACCGGAAGGCAATACGAGAATTGGTGCCATAGTTAAAGCGGTCTTGAGCTTCTGGAAGCTCTTCTCACAATCATCGGACCAACAAAATGGAGCACCCTTCTGGGTCAATTTGGCCAAAGGTGATGCAATAGATGAAAAGCCTTGCACAAACCGTCAATAGTAACCTGCTAATCCCAGGAAGCTCCTGATCTCGGTCACTGAATTAGGACGTGGCCAACTCTAAACTGCCTCGATCTTCTTGGGATCCACCTTAATACCCTCCGCTGACACAACACGCCCCAAGAATGCCACTGACTCTAGCCAGAACTCACACTTGGAGAGCTTAGCATATAGCTTCTGCTCTCGCAAGGTCTGAAGCATTACTCTTAAATGCTGCTTCGTGCTCCCCCAGTCTATATGAGTATATCAAGATGCCGTCAATGAAGATGATAACAAAGGTATCAATATAAGGCCTAGATACCCTGTTCATCAAGTCCATAAATGCCGCCGGGGCATTATTCAAGGCAAAGGATATCACTAGGAACTTATAGTGGCCATATCTAGTCCGAAATGTAGTCTTCGGAACATCTGAATCCCGAATCTTCAGCTGATGATACCCTGACCTCAAGTCAATCTTAAAAAACACTCTAGCACCCTGCAACTAGTCGAACAAATCATCAACACGAGGCAACGGATACTCGTTCTTGATGGTGACCTTGTTCAACTGGCGGTAATCAATGCACATCCGCATAGTACCATCCTTCTTCTTCACAAATAGCACTGGTGCACCCCAAGGCGATACACTAGGCCTGACAAGACCTTTTGCTAACAACTCCTCTAGCTGCTCCTTCAACTCCTTCAACTCTTTAGGAGCCATATGTATGGTGGAATCGATATGGGCTGAGTGTCTGTAGCCAAATCAATACAGAAATCAATATCACGATTCGGAGGCATGCCAGGAAGATCAGAAGGAAAGCATCGGCGAACTCTCGGACTACTGGCAATAAATCAATCATTGGAGACTCTGCGGTGACATCTCGAACATAAGCTAGATAGGATAAACACCCCTTCTCGACCATGTGTCGAGCCTTCAGGAAAGAAATAACCCTGCTAGGTATATCAACAGTGGAACCCTTCCACTCTAATCTCGGCGATCTTGGCATCACTAGTGAAACAGTCTTGGCATGGCAATAAATTATGGCATGATATGGAGATAACCAATCCATGCCCAGGATGACCTCAAAATCGATCATATCAAGCTACAGAAGATTTGCTCTAGTTTCAAAACCAGTCTCAAAACCACAGAAAGTGACCACATAGGACCGGTAGATCTGATCCACAACCAAAGAATCACCCACAAGAGTAGACACATGGACATGAGTGCCCAAAGGCTCAGGAGAAATAACCAGGAAACGAGCAAATAGAGATGATACATAGGAGTAAGTAGACCCGAGATCAAACAATACCGAAGCATCCCTACCACTGATAGCAATAATACCTGTGATGATGGCATCTGAGGCCAATCCATCTGGCTTGGCCGGAAGAGCATAGAATCTAGCTGGAGCGTCGGCTGTTTGGCCTCCACCTGACTGAGTAGTAGCTGGATGACCTCTCCCTGTCTGGCCTGCACCTCTAGGATGGCCTCTACCCGTCTGCCCTCTACCTCTAGGTGGCTGGGCAGCTGGTGCTGAAATTATGGGCTGCTAACCCTGCTGCACTACCTTGCCCCAAAGTTTGGGGCAGTATCTCCTCATGTGACCGAGATCTCCACACTCAAAACAACAGTGTGGGGCGGAGATCTGATGCCCTAATGGCTGTCCCTAATAACCGGTACACCCACTGGAAGAAGCCTGGATAGCCTGTGGATGACATGAACTCTCTAGCATGGCACTAAAATAAGAATCAGAAGGACCCTGGAGACCTGAATACCCACTGGAGGAACCTTGAATAGCTGGCGGCCGGTAGGAATTCTCTGGCATAGCACTGAAATAGGGCTACGCTGGAGCCCCCCGGGCAAGAGGTGGTGCTGAAACTAATGGCCTACTGGGCTAGCCCTTCCCAAACTAACCCCTACCCTTAGCTGGGGCACCTTGGAACTCACCAAAGAACCTAGATCTCTTATCCTGATGTATCTTCTCTCTACCCCTATGGCGATATCCATCAATCCGGTGAGAAATCTCGACCACTAGCTGATACTTTATACCCATCTCCACCTCTCAAGCCATACCAAATCGAATATTGAGCTGCAATCCAGCAACAAACCTCCGCATTCTCTCCGCACCTGTACGAAGTATGATAAGTGCATAGCGGGACAACTCGGAAAACCTCGCCTCATATTCAGTGATAGACATCTGACCCTGCTCGAGATGCTCAAACTGGTACTTCCGCTCCTCCCTCTCAGAGGGCGGGATATACCTATCCAAGAACAACTGTACGAACTGAGCCCAAGCGATGGGATGAGAACCTTCTGGCCTGCCAAGAACGTAGGACTGCCACCATCTATGGGTCATGCCCTTGAGCTGAAAACTAGTGAAGTCAACTCCATGCGACTCTAATATCCTAATGTTGTGCAGTCTGTCCCTGCACCTGTCAATGAAGTCATGGGCATCCTCATGATGCTCACTCCCGAAGACCAGAGGATGAAGCCTGTTCCATCTGTCCAATAACTTCTGTGGATCACCATCCACAGCTGGCCTGGTCTAGGGTGTCAATGTAGTAACTAGCTGAGCCCCATCCGCAGATAGTCCACCCAGAGTCTGATATATTATAGCTACGTGACCTGGAGCCTGAGCAGTACGGGTCTGGGCTCCCCCTCCTACCTGCGAAGTAGCTGGGTCTGATGGAAATAAACCAGCCTGAGTCATAGTGTCCAATGCTATCATGAAATTCGCCGGGGTAGGCTCAGCTGCGGGAACCCCGTCCTGCTCCTCAATAATAAGATCCTCTACAGGATCTGCTGGTGGTGCAACTGGAACGGCTCTGGGATGCTCTTGTCCCTACCATGGGCCGGTGCCCTCCCCCGACCTCTACCTAGGCCTCTAGCAATTGGGGGAGCAGCTCCTCCCTGGTCCGGAACGTTAGCGGTGCGAGTTCTCACCATCTGGTACACTAAGCACCGCACGACAGGAAATGAATAAAGAGTAGTCTTTCCTAATACCCTATAGCCTCTCGAAGATAAATACAGATGTATCTGTACTGATCAACAAGACTCTATCAGGTTTGCCCATAACTTGTGAGACCTACATGAACCTAGTGCTCTGATACCATGTTGTCACGACCCATTTCTACAATAGGTCATGATGGCGCCCGACACCATTGCAAGGCAAGCCAATGCAGAACATTCCCAACGTTTTATGTTAATTTTAGCAGAATTTAAGTAAAACAATTATCCGAATTTGGATCTGAAACCAAAAGTGATAGATAAAATAAATAACATGATAATACAACCCCAAAAGCAAGTCTACCAAAGTGTGTGCCAGAACCTGGTGTCACAAGGAAGCAGCTCACCGTGGAAATCTCTGCCATAAGTACAAGGACGTGCACCGGACTTGTAACCAGATGTATCTGCCTCAGATCCTATACAATTAAGTATTGAAGTGTAGTATGAGTACATAAATAATATGTACCCAGTGAGTATTATGCCTAATCTCGATGAAGTAGAGATTAGAGGTCGACTTGATACTCACTAGGGTCGAATAATATATCAAGGTATTATATTAACCATAAAGAATCACTAATAAGTAACAGTTTATAACAAGACATAAAAGTCCTATTCTCCACTATATTCCCAGCTAACCATTTACTTTTGTTATATTTTTCAATTTGTGTCGGGCCATGAAAGGCGATATCAATATTTAAAAACTCTCAGGCAAGCAACAATAGCATGCGCAAATATGCCGAGGCGACGACCCGATATAATAGAAATAAACTGTGCACTTACCGAGGGTGGACGACTCACCTATAGATGCATCTATTCATACTGAGGCGATCAGCCTGATCCACAAATAATAAGCAATATCAAGTATACACACAAGGCACATCAATAGTCATTAATGCCATGCAAGACTTCAACATATACAAGTTCGTTCTTGTTCCCTTTTTAAGTCCCTAGCATATCCTAGGTGCTCGTATTAACAAGATAATATAGAGATTTATATAAATTAAGCATGGTGTGGGTCCTAAACTACCCGGAAAATTAACATAGTAGTAGCTACGCATGGATTCTCGTCACCTAGTGCGTGCGTAGCCCCCATATTTTGCAACAATTACTCAGTTATTATTCCTATGGGGACAATTCTCTCTTACAAGGTTAGAAAGGAGACTCACCTCGCTCTAAAGCGTACTTCCAATATAAAAACACAAGCCCAAGTCCTCAATTCGGAGCCGAACAATCACAAACTAGATAAATAGAGTAAGAACTAGTTAATATAAGTTCACAAGATCGATTTCTAGCTATTCAAGTTACATGAGTTTCCTAAATTCCAACCCCGGGCCCACGTGCCCAGGTTCCAAAATTTTTCAAAGGAAATCGTTCTCCACTAACTAAGGATCAATAATATATGTTTTCTAGTTCATTTCATAACAAATTTTGTGGTTAAATCTTAGTTTTATTAAAAACCCTAAGTCTAGATCTAACCCTTTAATTTTACCTAATTTTTGGTATTTAATCTATCTAATATACATGTATTTAAATAAAGGATGAATGGAAATAACTTACCTCATAATGCTATGTTGAAATCCCCTCTTTGGAAGCTCTCAAATCGCCCAAGTGTAGAGTAGAAGTGAAATACATGCTCTAAGTTCCGTTTTTAAAAACTCTGCCAAGCCCTCTGATGTAACAATTGCGACATTGGGCTCGCAATTGCGACAACTTGTTCGCAAATGAGAACATCCCCCCCTCCTGCCTTGATTGCAAATGTGAAGGAAAGCTCACAAATGCGCTGGTTTCGCAAATGCGAAGAATAAGGTCGCAATTGCGACTTCTGTCCAGCCGGCCCAAGTTCGCAAATGCGATGCCACACTCGTAATTCCAAGTTCGCAATTGCGATGAATATCTCATAGTTGCGAAACCTGCAGTAGAGGCCAAAAAAATACCAGAAAAATGGTATGTTTTCTCAACTCCAACCATGCCCGAATCTCACCCGAGCCCTCGGGGTTCCACTCCGAACACTCACGCAAGTCCTACAACCATGTGCAAACTTGCTCAAGCAATAAAATTGCATAATTAACACCTAAAACAATGGATTTAACACCAACATGCATGAAATCCTCAAGAACACCTAAATTCCTAACTTTTCGGCCGAACATTCGAATCACGTCAAATCAATTCCATTTCTCACCAAATTTCACAAACAAGACTATTTTTTCATACCGAACCTGTACCGGGTGCCGGAACCAACATATGGGCCCGATATCAATGTGATCAAGCATTTTTCCTTTTTATTAAACCCTTAGGATTTCAATTTAATAATTTTCAATAAAAATTCATTACTCGGGCTAGGGACCTCGGAATTCGATTCAGGGCATACGCCCAGGTCCCATATTTTTTTACGGACCTCCCGGGACCGTCAAATCACGAGTCCGGGTCCATTTTTCTAAAAAGTTGATCGAAGTCAAACTTGGCCTTTTAAGAGAATCTTAAAGAAACAATTAGACATATTTCACTCAAAACTTTTCTAACTATCGAACCAACCCTCCCCGCAAGTCATAAATTAGCTAAAGCAAGTACAGAATGATTAATTTAGGGGAACAAAGTTCTAAAAGGCTAAACAACCAGTCGGATCGTTAAAAGAGTTATTTAGCCACCAAGTAATAAACCCTAGAGTCTCTCTAAATATAGACATTTACCATATATAAAGTTTTATTTATAACACAAATTTAAAAGTGGGTCAAATTAATGATGTTGGGCGGTGGTCATAGTCGATGGTGAACAGTTATAATTTTATATATACTAGTCTGAAGGTACGCGTGATGCGCGTGTGCCGCGTATCAATGAGTATTAATTTATTTAAAATTTATTCTTGAGTTATAAAATAAAAGTGTAAGTTTATGAGGAAGATCATGAATGTTGATAGTGTATAACTAACTCATTCAAGAAAGAAACTGTCTCATAAAAATTCTCATTCATTAGTCAATAATTCAACTTAGAATTTCTTCCCGTGTTATAATATCAAAATTTCAATTTCACAAGTTATTATGCTTCTTTTCGTTTGAGAAATAACATTTATCTTTGAAAACCTATATGATATTAGAGGGTAGTATTTAAAATATATCAGTATGTAACTAATAATTTACTAATAACAAATGACTACAAAAACCAAAGTGCAATAAATAAATAAACAACACTCAGAAAGGAAACTAAAGCAAGCTAGTGAACGAAAGGACTACAATGTAATATAAAAAAATATTATAGTGCATATATAAAGTTCAAAGTTAGCTTTGAATGAATTTATATTCAAATAAGAACATAATTTACAGAAGCTTAAATTTTAATTAATTCTGGATAAATTTTAATTAACGTCAGAATCTCAAATATAAGGACGTAATTCAATTACGGAGAATTTAATAAATAAAATTTCAGTTAAGCTCAAGATATTATGGAGCAAATATAAAGAAAAGCAACATTAAAGAACTATAGTTATTTTGCAATAAATTTTTATGCTCAAAGAATTTTTTCTTTACGTGCCGTTTTGACAGGTAAGCTAACATTTAGCCTTCAATTAGAAGAGAATTCATGAAAGGTATATCTTAAGTAATTTTAAAGTCTTAAATATTAAGAATCTATAATAATATTCTAATCAAAGAAAGATTTAATATTAAAAGTTTAGTGGATTTTACAATTCTTATTATTAGGAAACGTAACTTAAATTATAATTTTATCCAATGTAAATCTATTTTGAAAGGATAAAAAAGGCGAACGACATTTCGTTAAGGATCTTCGTGCTTTTAATATAGTACTAGCTTTACGATACGCGCATTGCGCGTGTATCTATACTAATGAGTACATATTTTTTTAAAAAATTACGTAAATATTATCAAACTATGTATATTTCTAATAAAAGTTAAAGATTTTTTTAAAAATTTTGTTGTTCCCATTTAGTTAGCTCAATAAATGAAAAAAATCATGTTCGACATAAGTTTTTGGATGTTGTTTTGGTGGTGTCACGACCCGGATTTTCCACCCTCGGGAGTCGTGATGGCGTCTACTAATAGGATCTAGGCAAGCCAAATTAATTCACTTCATTGAATAAAACCAAACATAATATGATAAAACGGAAGTCTCAATATATAATTAACTGAAGGAAAATGCAGAAGTTTAACAGAGTCCTCTACCCAAGAACTGGAGTCACTAACTCATGAACGTCTATAGAATACTAAATACAGAGTCTAAATAAAAGTACAATACTGTTTGTTCTGGTGCAAGAACAACAAAAAAAATAAAGATAGAAGAGACTCCGGGCGATGCGGACATCAGCAAGGCTACCTTGGGATCTCTAGACTGAAGTCAGCTCCCAACGCTCCTACTATTGTCCAAAGGTTGTTGCTCCGGTACTGTGATCTGTGCAAAAAGATGCACAGAGTGTAGCATCAGCACAACCGACCCCATGTGCTAGTAAGTGCCTAGCCTAACCCCGGCGAAGTAGTGACGAGGCTAGACCAGACTACCAGATAAACCTGTGTAAATATACATACAAGTACAACAAAATAATAGCGGAAAGTAAACAATTAAAGCTGGGAGGGGAAACCTGCTTATGGGATAGCAGATAAAACAGAATATCAAGAATAACAAAAGAAACTACATCTGATTTCTTCTAACACAGAATAGGGAAAACAAATCACTTTCACTTGTTTCAATTTTCTCTCGTTGCAGGCGTGCAACACGATCCCATTTCCTCATGTCAAGTGGTAGGCGTACCATTCGATCCCATTTTATAATATCACGTGGTAGGCGCACCACTCGCTCCCATTTCATAATATCACGTGGTAGGCGTACCACTCGCTCCCATTTCATAATATCACGTGGTAAGCGTACCACTCGCTCCCATTTCATAATATCACGTGTTAGGCGTACCACTCTCTATCCTGCATCAATACTGCACCAAGCCCAATACGAGAAGCATTACAATAGACTGTATAAGGCCCTGAACCTGTGGGAAATACTCACACCGGTGCTGTAGTCACTTGTGACAGCTGTAGACGTGTGATTTTTGACCCTCCCCAGAATTTTCACATGTTTAGCGTAAATATTTAATTTAGGTCCAATATAGCTATTTTAGCTAATTTTGACTCTCTTACTTTATTTTCGTCCTAAAAATAGAACGGAAAAAGATATATAAATTTTAGTATTTCTCCTAAACGCGAAAAAATACAAAAATAGCACCTTATTTTTAATCTTTATATAATTTCGAAAATACAAAAAATATATAGTTTCATTAATATTTTGTACTCACTTTAAACTTGAAAAGATACAAAAAATAGTACCTTATATTTTATCTTGATATAAAAATAAAAATTACAAAAAAATAGTTTCATTAATGTTTTGGTAGTCATTTTAATGTTGAAAAATACCCAAAAAATAATTTTGTTTCAATTGTCAGTCTTATTTTGATCGTTATTTTGCTTACGTAGGATTAATTAAATAAGATCGTGTTTTTATGTTTCGGTTGCAGGGAAAGAATAACATTCAGGTTCAAACGATCCATTTTAGGCCTAATTTTTGGACCTAACCCAATAATATCCAAGCCCAACATCCTAGGCCCACTACCCCAAACCTAGACCTATAAATACACTACTATACAATCAGCCGCCAGAGAGGGAAGGCATTACACTCTCAGATTTTGAACACATTAAGAGGCTTCATCTTATTAAAAGAAAACAAACAAAAAACCCTAAGACTAGCAGTCCCTCCCATCGTCAAAACCCATACCCACCTGCTGCCCTTGTCCGTCGACCACCCAAAGTCGTCGACCATCCAGCCCATCCACCACCATCAATCAAACGCTGCTGCTTTGTCGTCAACTATGACGACCCCTTCAACCAGCAACAGCCGCTCCAGCTTCTTTACGTCCCATCTCCCTCCAGTCGCCCTCAACCAAACGACCACCTTCACCTGTCCGTCAACCACACACACAGTTGACCACCCAACCCCCACGTGATTACCAGCTGCCAACGACGCTCGTCAACTAGTCCCCACGCCCAGACCTGCCGGAAACCAACCAGTCCAGCCTCCCCGTCGACCACCCCCTAAAACTCGATCTTCTTCAACCCTCCTTTGCCGCGACTTCTTCTTCACGTTACAACAGCCTCAACACACACCAGAACTCGCTGAAACCCAGCAGCAATAGTTACCAAACCTGTCGGAAATATAGCATAAACAGTGATAGAACGTGAGAGGTTTCCAGTCATTGAGCCGTCGAGGTCGTCGTTGTCCGGGGTGAGGTTTTGTTCGATTCATTGTCTTTCATTCGAGCTTCAAAACAGATTTGCTAAGGTTCATTTTGCAACTCTACTTATTTGTTAAGATGTGATTCATGAACAAATGAGTTTGTTTGTTATATGCTATTTTAGCTTCATTGAGAATGAAATGGCTCCTTCTGTTAATTGTTAGATCTCGTTAGTTTTGTTTAAATCTATTAAGCTCTTATTTGATTGACATGAAGAGATTAATAATTATTGTAGCAAACTTATCACAAGGCCAGTAACCCGGTATTGTTCTTCTCGCTAATGTTTTGGATCGTTTCGTATTTGAATTAGTTTTGTATGATTCAGACGATTTTCAAAAATACGTGATTCTGTTGGATATGTAGTTTCACAATTAATAGTGGACTTGTAGTGTCTAAATTAGCTAATAAAATAACTAATCTTTCATATGCTCGCCAATTAGTTATAATTCCGTTATTTGTGTAATTGTTTCCTCGTAATTTCGAATTCGCTCGCTTAGTTATTTGCTCGAATATTTACTCTAATTTGTTATAGCTGGGCACGATGTTGTCATAATATAGATATTTGGCCAGCTGTGGGTTTTAAGTTAGGTAGCGGATCCAAATTAAAAGGTGCTTCCTTTTGTTTGAGTCCGGACTTGAACTTGAAACCCGAATCTTATAATACCAATTAGGACTCCTTCTTTTATTATTAGAGACAAACAAAAATAGAAAACCATAGTTTACTGATCACGCCCAATGTATATCCTCTAAATAGGAATCTGCGGACGTTGCAAATAAAACCCAAGTATTAAGCCCAGGGTCGAATCCACAGAGAGTCAACCTAACAACTGCTATCTTTAAA
>MU711844.1:58849-80012 GCA_026770625.1 Nicotiana glauca | reverse complement strand
ACTTCCGCGAACCTCATCCACCGCGGTTCTACCGCGGTCGCGGTGGAACCGCGGTAGAACAATCCTGCTGATTCTTCAGGGCTGTTCAGGCTTGACTTCTATGTGATTTTGTATATATGGCCTTTTTCTTCCACTTTTGACTCCAAAATTGCTCCTTAGCCTTCCTTAACCATTTTGTACCTACAATTCATGAAAAACACTAATAAGAGCATTTTGTCATCATATATATTATCAAAACAACATAAAAATGTGATTATTTAGGGCGTGATTATAGTCAAATTCACCTATTATCATTTACTTTAGGACTTGCCTTTTAAATAAATGAGATGAGCCTCGTTGAATAGAAGCATTTAAATTGCGGGGCCCTCAATAAATGGTTGAAATGAAAATACTTAGGCTTCGGGAGGGGCCGTCTAGCAAATTTCACGGTCCTCCCCAAAGATAATAACCCGTTAGCCACTTTAGGCATGTTTTAATAACTTTTACCTTCTTAAATACGGGTGTGCATTTCATGCGACCCAAATCCAAATCCTAAAACGTTGAATAAAAATGTGTCGAGGATCAGGGTGCATTTCATGTGACGTGATCCGAAAAATCGTTCTTAAACGACGTTCACTTTCTTAATAATTGACTAAAAGCGATAAATAATTCTAAAATTGCACTATAGGTTTAGCATGTATTAAAATCAGATTTTAGCCATATATAGCAGTTAAGCGACCGTGCTAGAACCACGGATTCTGGGAATGCCTAACACCTTCTCCCAGGTTAACAAAATTCCTTACTCGGATTTCTGGTTCGCGGATTGTTAACAGAGTCATATTTTCCTCGGATCGGGATTCAAACCGGTGACTTGGGATACCATAAATCTCCCAAGTGGCGACTCTGAACCTCTTAATATACGAATCCCTTTCCGATTGTCCTTTAATTGGAGAAACTCCCTTTATTACCCTTCACGGGGTATAGTAAGGAAAAAAGGAGGTGTGACAGCTCTAGCGACTCTGTTTGGGACAAGGACCCAGAACCATTTGTTCAAGGTTCAGAATTCGAGCTTAGTATAATTTTTATATTTGGCTTTATTTGATTTTCCTACATGTTCCACGCTATACGTGCTAAATGTTTTACCGCTTTGATATCTGTTGAATTGTATATAAACTTTTATGAATCCCTTCCTCTCTTTGAGTCTTCTACATCATGGAGAAGGGTGCACTAGCTTCTCTTCTGTTTAGACTCTTTTCCCATTTAGAACGAGGTTTGGATAAGTTGCTAAGCCGCAGAGCTTCTATATCCCCAGTATGCTGCCTCCCCCTCGGCCCGAGTTGCTCAGGTAAGCCAGGTCTAGACCAATAAACCCAGGGTTTAAACCTAGAAGAACAAAATCTCATGCCAGATCCCTAGTAGGAACGCTTGTTTGCATTATGTGCATTTGACTTAGGGGACTCAACACAGGGGTTGGGTCCGTCTAGGACAAGGGTACCTAAAACAACAGACCATCTTGATGCATCCTATATGTTACATGTTGCATTTATTCAAGGGTAAAATGATCATTTGGCGGACCAATGATAGCTGAGGGCAAATGAAAAAATGAAAAAAAAAAGAAAAGAAAAAGAGAAGGTGAAGTGTGAAAATAGAGCAAGTAGATCCAATTATGTCTTTTGCCACATTGTGTTAAGAAAAAGAGAGAGCTCAAAAATTCCAAAAAATTTTTTTTTTGCACTTTTTCACTTTCCGAAAAGCAAAAAGCAAAAAAAAGAGAAAGGAAAATCCAAAAAGATTTTGCATGTTTCATCAGTTTTCAAGGAAAAGCAAAAAAATATGTTCTCTCTAAATTAGTTGTTTTTAAGTTCTCGCACGTGTCCAATCTGCCCGAACTACGCTGATTTGATTCTCACCGGATGTGAGATACGTAGGCAACCCTCGACGGGTCCAACCACCCCTTTTGCAAAAATAGCCAAAAATACCAAAATTTTAATTTTTATCCTATAAGTTGGGTAATGCCATTCTTTTTTACAATAAGATGAATGTCCCCAAAAGGGCGCCGGAAGGCTGTTTTTTGCAAGAACAGCCACCCTGAGTCATTTTAAAACGGTTTGCGGGCACAGCCTTAAAATCTCCCTTTTAGAAGTGCCGAAAGGTCGTATTTGCAAAACTGAGTTTTTGTCTTCTTAAAAAAAATATTTTGAACAATAGCCACTATTTGTTTTTAAGTCAAATAAGTCATTACATGGCCAGCTTTCTTCAAATAGTCACAGTTGACATTGGAGCCTTCTCAGTCTTGCGCAGGCCTGCAGCGATGCCGAGTGATGCCCCGCGGGCCCCAGATGTGAAGCTTTGATGCACTCTTGATCTATCTTTTAATCATCGAGTCGGTATTTCGTTGTTTTGAGTCTGCTTTTGTAGCTTCCCTTCAAGAAAAATAAATAGTCTAGTATTTCTTGTACTCGTCGTTTATTAATGAAATTTTAAAATCCCAAAAATTGTCCCTTTATTTTTGCATTCAAATTGCCTGTACTACATTTGACTTGATTCAGAAAGGATACATAGGCAGCCTCTCTCTGAGGTTCAGTCACACCAAAATAAAAATCCAAAAAGTCCCCAAGAAAGAAACGGGGGCAGAAGTTGTGGTTATTGTGAGAAATCTAATTCCGAAAGTTGTAATTTTGAACCCATGTTGAATAGTTTTGAGCCTTTAGTACCCTGTATTTCTAACCCTATCCAAAAACCTACATTACGGTCCAAAGAAAGACCTTCCGATCAGTTTTCGAGAGATGCCAATTCAAGCGAGTAGAGGTGAATCATATCAGGGGCAACACTCCGGTCCAAATGAAGGAAGTGAAGAATGAGAGTCTCGTCTCTCACAGGTACCCCAAGGCGATAAAAGCTGAGAGAAATCAACAATGAGAGAGTCTTATTGGTGAAAACCTTCACAGGCACCATAAGGCGATGGTGAGTTGAGAGAAAGACCAAAATGAGAGAGGCTTGATGGTGAAAACCCTTCGGGCACTACAAGTAGAATGAGGATTGTGATTCAAATTGGATAAGCGGAGCATTGAAGCCTAGTTTCACGATTTAAGGGTACAACAAGAGCTGAACATTGGATTTGCTTGGCAGAATAGGCCACAGGTGCATGTCAGGGTCATTAGAGTCGGTATAGGCTGCCGATAGGTTTCTACTTTGTAGTTTTCTTGTTAGAAATCATCTCTTTCCATTATCCTTTACTCTTCTCCTTTTGTCATTTTTACTCCCTCTTCCTGAGCCTGTTTGGACATAACAATTGAGAAACGACTTCAAAATCGGCCACCAGCTTTCCAATTGAACAAAACAGGGCCTGGAGAACACATCAAAACGTCAAGTCAGGAAAGAACAGCAGGCACTGAGTTGGAAACAATCAACATGCTTTGGGATCCTTGTGAAATACAAAGGCTTGGTATACGTCAATTCATGAACGATGTAACAAATGAAGGGTTAGGGCGAACAAATCAAAGGTATTTCCTATGTTAAGCTTGATAAAAGGGTGTTAAACCAGTGTCGAGCAAGACCTTCCAAGCAGAAGTCAAAGTTATCATGAAGGACCGGACCAGAGGTTTAAGTCAAGAACGAACAACATACATCTTGAGTGGGTGGCAATTTGACGTGCTTTGGGATTCGTGTGAAATACAAGGGTGTGGTATGTATCAATAAAGTAACAATGCAACAGATGGAGGGTGTTAGGTGAACGGATCAAAGGTATTTTTGGTGAAATACGAAAGGTTTGGTACATATCAATTCATGAACAATGAAACAAGATGGAGGGTGTTTGGTGAACAGATAAGAGATATTCTCTGTGTCAAGGGTAACAAAGAAAGTGGCTAGTCAATAAACAAGCAAGGTCTTCGAGTGGGAAACAGTTATCGCGACAAGTGAAGGAGCAACAGACCTCAAGGCCGAGGCCAGTGGTTAAGTCAAGAAAGAACAGCATATACACGGAGCAGGGGCAATGAGCGTGCTTTGGGATTCATGTGAGACACAAAGGTTGGGGAGGTGCTAGTTAATGCAATTCAAATAGAGGATATTGGGTCTGAACAGAGAAAAGGTATTTTATGAGATGAGGACGACAGAGAAAGGGGTTAGTCAATAAACAAGCAAGGTCTGCTAGTGGAAGTCAGTCATCATGGGAAGTTGAAGGAGCAATCTTCCTCAAAGATTAAGGCCACAAACCAACCAACACATTTAAATTGAAAAGATTTTTCTTTGATTGAAACAGGGACAGAAGTTTCGTTTGCTTCAGAGAAACCCTCCGTAAGGAAAGGCAGCACCAAACAGGTATGACGGGAAATTCTCAGGACCCTCCTGGAAAATGTGATTTAGTTTAAATTTCAAAACAATCATGAATAACATAATTTAGCATAAATGTACCCCAAGGAATACGAGCTGGTCTCAAGGTTTGCATGTCTAAGATAGGATTCAATTAGGAGTTTTCAGGACCCTCCTGGATAATGAGATGTAGTTTTGAAGTTTGTTTAGATAACAAGATGTGGTGGAAGTCGTACTTGCAATAGATATAGCTTAGGTTGAAACCACCTTTTAACTAGAAGTTGTCAGGACCCTCCTGGATAATGGGAAGTAGTTTAAGACCTTTTACATAACAAATGTAGTGGGAGTAATGCTTTTAGAAGGTATAAATAACTTAGGTTTGTAATTGTCAGGAGTTGTTGGGATATCCCTGGATAATAGGACTTAGCTTTCAAATTCTTATAACAGTTGGTAGATTAATTTAGTTTAACACTCATCCATGTGCCCAGCCACCAAACTGGGGTAGAAAATGTTCTTTGTTTGTCTATTTTGTTGAAATCAGGCGCCCACCCGGAGAACAAGGGAATATATTTCAAATTTTAGCAATCAGGCACCCACCTGGATAACAAGGGAATACATTTCAAGTTTTGGCAATCAGGCGCCCATCCCACCTGGATAACAAGGGAGTACATTTCAAGTTTTAGCAATCAGGCGCCCACCTGGATAAGAAGGGAATACATTTCAAGTTTTAGCAATCAGGCGCCCACCTGGAGAACAAGGGAATACATTTCAAGTTCAGCAATCAGGCGCCTACCTGGAGAACAAGGGAATACACTTCAAATTTCAGCAGTCAGGCGCCCACCTGGAGAACAAGGGAATACATTTCAAGTTCAGCAATCAGGCACCCACCTGGAGAACAAGGGAGTACATTTCAAGTTCAGCAATCAGGCGCCCACCTGGAGAACAAGGGAATACATTTCAAGTTTCAATAATCAGGCGCCCACCTGGAGAACAAGGGAATAAATTTCAAGTTTCAACAATCAGGCGCCCACCTGGAGGACAAGGGAAGCACAATTCAAGTTTTAGCTTTCAAATTTTTAGTAATATTTGGTAACATGATGCGCCCAACCACCAAACTGGGGCAAAAAATCTTCTTTGTTTGTCTGTTTTGTTGAAATCAGGCGCCCACCAGGAGAACAAGGGGATACATTTCAAGTTGCAGCAATCAAGCGTCCACCTGGAGAACAAGGGAATACATTTCAAGTTCAGCAATCAGGCGTCCACATGCAAAATAAGGGAATACTTTTCAAGTTCAGCAATCAGGCGCCCACCTAGAGAACAAGGGAATACATTTCAAGTTTAGCAATCAGGCGCCCACCTAGAGAACAAGGGAATACATTTCAAGTTTCAGCAATCAGGCACCCACCTGGAGAACGAGGGAATATATTTCAAGTTCAGCAATCAGGCGCCCACCTAGATAACAAGGGAATACATTCGAGTCAGTAATCAGGCGCCCACCTGGAAAACAAGGGAATACATTTCAAGTTCAGCAATCAGGTGCCCACCTAGAGAACAAGGGAATACATTTCAAGTTTAGCAATCAGGCGCCCACCTGGAGAATAAGGGAATACATTTCAAGTTTCAGAAATTAGGCGCCCACCTGGAGAACAAGGGAATACATTTCAAGTTCAGCAAACAAGCGCCCACCTTGAGAACAAGGGAATACACTTCAAGTTTCAGCAATCAGGCACCCACCTAGAGGACAAGGGAATACATTTCAAGTTCAGCAATCAGGCGCCTACCTGGAGAACAAGGGAATACATTTCAAGTTCTGCAATCAGGCGCCCATCTGGAGAACAAGGGAATATATTTCAAGTTTTAGCAATCAGGTGCCCACCTAGAGAACAAGGGAATACATTTCATGTTTCAGCAATCAGGCGCCCACTTGGAGAACAAGGGAATACATTTCAAGTTCAGCAATCAGGCGCCCACCTGGAGAACAAGGGAAGTACAATTCAAGTTTTATCTTTAAAATTTTTAGTAATATTTGGTAACATGATGTGCCTAGCTACCAAACAGGGGCAGAAAATCTTCTGTGTTTTTCTATTTTGTTGAAATCAGGCACCTACCTG
Source organism: Nicotiana glauca (assembly GCA_026770625.1). Taxonomy (NCBI): domain Eukaryota; kingdom Viridiplantae; phylum Streptophyta; class Magnoliopsida; order Solanales; family Solanaceae; genus Nicotiana; species Nicotiana glauca. Next base: position 73,611 of record MU711844.1, on the reverse strand, counting down.
GAGAACAAGGGAATACACTTCAAGTTTAAGCAATCAGGCGCCCACCTGGAGAACAAGGGAATACATTTCAAGTTCAGCAAGCAGGTGCCCACCTGGAGAACAAAGCAAGTACAATTCAAGTTTTAGCTTTAAAATGTTTTGTAATATTTGGTAACATGATGTGCCCAGCTACCAAACTGGGGCAGAAAATCTTCTGTGTTTGTCTATTTTGTTAAAATGAGGCGCCCACGTGGAGAACAAGGGAATACATTTCAAGTTCAGCAATCAGGAGCCCGCCTGTAGAACAGAGACATTCATTTCAAGTTTTAAGAATCAGGAGCCTGCCTGGAGAACAAGGGAATACATTTCAAGTTCAGCAATCAGGAGCCCGCCTGGAGAACAGAGACATTCATTTCATGTTTTAACAATCAGGAGAACAGAGGGATTTATTTCAAGTATTAGCAATCAGGAGCCCGCCTGGAGAACAGAGGCAGTTATTTCAAATTTTAGCAATCAGGAGCCCGCCTGGAGAACAGATGTATTTATTTCAAATTTTAGCAGTCAGGAGCCCGCCTGGAGAATAGAGGCATATATTTCAAATTTCAGTAGTCAAGCATCACTAGGAGAAAGGGCAAAACATCTCAGATCACAATTCAAGTCAGTAACAAAGGAAGCTCACGGCAAGAATGCGGGTCAACAATCCAAGGTGATCAATAGAATTTAGTCACAATAAAGGAAAAATAACAACAAGAAGTTAATCCAAATGCAGAAATTGATGAAAGATGTGAATTGCTTAAGACTTGATTGGAGTCGCAAGCATGGTGTGGTGTCCGGGTTTGGTCCGAAAAGCTGAAGAAGGATGACCTAGCACCTACAACTAGCAAGCGTCAAGGTTCAAATCCAAAGTCTTCATGACGAACCATTCAAGACTCGAGATCAAGCTTCAGAAGACTTATAGATAGGAATCTTGTAACTCATAGTAGATAGGCTTGGCTAGTCTTTTTCATGTTTGATTTTTGATGTTATAACAGGACCTCGGACCAGAACCTCGGCGAAACGGAACCTCGACTGGCTCTCCACCTCGGCATACTCCATCATCTCACACACTACTGAACTACACTGACCTGATTCCTTTATTGCCAAGGATATGTAGGCAGCTCAGATACCCGGGCTCGGTCACATCCTCTTCCTCTCCTTTAGGTTTAGTCTCTCCAAATAAGGGTCGGGTCAAAAACATGTCTAGTCGTTCTTTGTCCGAAAACTCTTCGTGTTTTCAGTCAAACAGGGGCAGCTATAGACGTGTGATTTTTGACCCTCCCCAAGAATTTTTACTTGTTTAGCGTAAATATTTAATTTAGGTCCAATATAGCTATTTTAGCTAATTTTGACGCTTTTACTTTATTTTCATCACAAAAATGGAAAACATTATATAAAAAAAAAGATATACAAATTTTAGTATTTCTCCTAAACTCGAAAAAAAACAAAAATAGCACCTTATTTTTAATGTTTATATAATTTCGAAAATACTAAAAATATATAGTTTCATTAATATTTTGTAGTCACTTTAAACTTGAAAAAATACAAAAAATAGTACCATATATTTTATCTTTATATAAAAAAAAATTACAAAAAAATAGTTTCATTAATGTTTTGGTAGTCATTTTAATCTTGAAAAATACCCAAAAAATAGTTTTGTTTCAATTGTCAGTCTTATTTTGATAGTTATTTTGTTTATGTAGGATTAATTAAATAAGATCGTGTTTTTATGTTTCGGTTGCGGGGAAAGAATAACATTCGGGTTCAAACGATCCATTTTAGGCCTAATTTTCGGACCTAGACCAATAATACCCAAGCCCAACATCCTAGGCCCACTACCCCAAACCTAGACCTATAAATACATTACTATACATTCAGCCGCCAGAGAGGGAAGGCATTACACTCTCAGATTTTTGAACACATTAAGAGGCTTCTTCTTCTTAAAAGAAAACAAACAAAAAACCTTAAGATTAGCAGCCCCTCCCATCGTCAAAACCCATACCCAGCTGCTGCCCTGTCCGTCGACCACCCAAAGTTGTCGACCATCCATCCGCATCCACCACCATCAACCAAACGCTGCTGCTTCATTATCAACCACGACGACCCCTTCAACCAGCAACAGCAGCTCCAGCTTCTTCACGTCCCATCTCCCTCCAGTCGCCCTCAACCAAACGACCACCTTCACCTGTCCGTAGACCACATACACAGTCGACCTCCAAACCCCTACGTTGTTACCAGCTGCCAACGACGCTCGTCAACAAGTCCTCATGCCCAAACCTGCTGGAAACCAACCAGTCCAGCCTCCCCGTCGACCACCCCCTAAAACTCGGTCTTCTTCAACCCTCCCTTGCAGCGGCTTCTTCTTCACATTACAATAGCCTCAACACATACCAGAACTCGCTGAAAACCAACAACAACAGTTACCAAACCTGCCGAAAATATAGCATAAATAGTGATAGAACGTGAGAGGTTTCCAGTCATCGAGCCGTCGAGGTCGTCGTTGTCCGGGGTGAGTTTTTCTTCGAGTCATTGTCTTTCATTCGAGCTTTGAAACAGATTTGCCAAGGCTCATTTCGCAACTCTACTTATTTGTTAAGATGTGATTCATGAACAAATGAATTTGTTTGTTATATGCTATTTTAGCTTCTTTGAGATTGAAATGGTTCCTTCTGTTAATTGTTAGATCTCGTTAGTTTTTTTAAATTAACCCGGTATTGTTGTTCTCACTAATGTTTTGGATCGTTTCGTATTTGAATTAGTTTTGTATGATTCGGACGATTTTCGTAAATACGTGATTTTGTTGGATATGTAATTTCACAATTAATGGTGGCCTTGTAGTGTCGAAATTAGCTAATAAAATAACTAATCTTTCATATGCTCGCCAATTAGTTATAATTCCGATATTTGTGTAATTGTTACTTCGTAATTTCGAATCCGCTCGCTTAGTTATTTGCTTGTATATTTACTCGAATTGGTTATAGCTGGGCACGATGTTGTCATAATATAGATATTTGGCCAACTGTGGGTTTTAAGCTAGGTAGCGGATCCAAATTAAAAGGTGCTTCCTTTTGTTTGAGTGCGGACTTGAACTTGAAACCCGAATCTTATAATACCAATTAGGACTCCTTCTTTTATTATTAGAGACAAATAAAAATAGAAAATCATAGTTTACTTTAGGACTTGCCTTTTAAATAAATGAGATGAGCCTCGTCAAATAGAAGCACTTAAATTATGGGGCCCTCAATAAATGGTTGAAATGAAAATACTTAGGCTTCGGGAGGGGCCGTCTAGCAAATTTTACGGTCCTCCCCAAAGATAATAACCCGTTAGCCACTTTAGGCACATTTTAATAACTTTTACCTTCTTAAATACGGGTTTGCATTTCATGCGAGCCAAATCCAAATCCTAAAACGTCTAATGAGAATGTGTCGAGGATCTGGGTGCATTTCATGTGACGTGATCCGAAAATGCGCTCTTAAACGACGTTCACTTTCTTAATAATCGACTAAAAGCGGTAAATAATTCTAAAATTTTACTATATGTTTAACATGTATTAAAATTAGATTTTAGCCATATATAGCAGTTGAGTGACCGTGCTAGAACCACGGAACCCGAAAATGCCTAACACCTTCTCTCGGGTTAACAGAATTTCTTACTCGAATTTCTGGTTCGCGGATTGTTAACAGAGTCATATTTTCCTCGGATCGAGATTCAAACCGGTGACTTGGGACACCATAAATCTCCCAAGTGGAGACTTTAAACCTCTTAATAAACGAATCCCGTTTTGATTGTCCTTTAATTGGAAAATCTCCCTTTATTATACCCTTCAGGGGGTGTAGTAAGTAAAAAAGGAGGTGTGACACAGAGCTGTCTTGAGCTTCTGAAAGCTCGCCTCACACTCATCTGACCATCTAAACTAGGCACCCTTCTGGGTCAATCTGGTCATCGGGCCTGCAATAGATGAAAATCCCTCTACGAACCGACAGTAGTAGCCTGCTAACTCCAAGAAACTCCAAATCTCTGTAGCTGATACTGGTCGAGGCCATTTCTTGACTGCCTCAATCTTCTTCAGGTCCACCTGAATACCCTCTGCTGATACAACGTGACCCAAAAAATGCAACCGAACTCATCCAGAACTCGCACTTTGAGAACTTAGCATATAACTGACTATCCTTCAGAGTCTGAAGAACCACTCTAAGGTGCTGTTCATTATCCTCTTGGCTTCGGGAGTACACCTGAATTATCACGACCCCATTTCCAAATACCCGGTCGTGATGGCGCCTCTCTGAAGACAAGGCCAGCCAACAACCCCAAATCCTCTCTTTAACAGCTATTAAACATAATTGCATAGAAAATACAACTTATTGGCATATAAAACTATTAATTTCATCCCAATACAACCCGACCGGGGTAGAGACACTACTATTGGGCCAACAATGTGTGTGTATATATATATACAAGATAAAAATTGAAATACAAAGATGGAGTGCGGTGCCGCGAACGCTAGCGGTCACCTTGCTCAACTACCACAATAAGGTCTTCGGTCCTGCTAATAGCCCGCTACCGGGTGAACAATACCTGCAACTGCACGCAAGGTGCAGGGAGTAATGTGAGTACTTCCAAATCAGTGGTAATAAGAGAGAATAACATCTGAGCGATAAGAAAACACGTATGAGCACTCCAAAATCCTATAACAGATAGTACAACCCTTATAGAAAAATAGAACAACCGTAACACCGAGAAAATCCCTTAGAAAATCTCAAGCCCAGTAAAATATCTTTTGAAAACATGCCTTTTCAACAGTTGCGAAAAATAGTTTCGACAAGCAGGAAATAATCAAAAAATTTCCCCTCGTGCTCAGTATCAATCACTCAGAACAGTATCAGCCCCTCGGGCTCAACTTAAATCAGTACCAAGTACAACATCAGCCTCTCGGGCTCAGCACTCCCTAACATGTAACACCAGGGTATCTGGTCAACAAGGCAAGTAATAACATGTGTGCCAATGATATGTGAGTGCTAAAAATCATGACACGTAGTACAATCAGGAATGAATGCATGAATGCAGTACAATGCACATGACCACTACGGCGCGTAGCCCGACCCATGGGTACCCTACGCTCACTTGGGGTGTGTACAGACTCCGGAGGGGCTCCTACAGCCCAAGCGCTAAAACACTGCGGTGTGCAGTCCGATCCATATAATATACTACTACGGCGTGCAGTCCGATCCATGCAATATACTACTGCGGCGTGCAGTCCGATCCATGCATGTATATGCATATGCACATATAACACTCGAGGCCTAAAAGCCTCCTCACATAACACTCGAGGCCTGAAATCCTCCTTACATCACTCTTCATGTCCTCACATATGGCCCTCGGCCTCAATCAGTCCCAAAATAGTCAAAAGCCCCTCAGGCATCAGTAGAACAATAATACTCAGCTCAAACAATAGTTCAAATATCAGTTGAAATTCCAAGTTTGAGAAAAATATAGCTGAGTTCATGAAACAGTGTAAATCACATGGACTGAGTTCAAATAATATTTCAAATAGTGAGGAAAACAGTGATGATAGTTCATAAAGAGTTCAAATAATCGGCAATAAGCCCCAAGTATGGCAATGAGCCCAAGTCATAATGATAACAACGAATCATTTGCAAATACACGGTAAAAACCAACAATCGGGACGGACCAAGTCACGATCCCCAACGGTGCTCTACCCACGCTCAGGTCCAGCGTGCAAGTCACTATAATACAGTACTAAGATGTGCAAATCCGGGGTTTCAAACCCTCAGGATATCATTCCCAAGTATTACTCACCTCGAACCAGTGGAATTCCTCGCTCGCGACGACTTTGCCCCTCAAAATGGCCTCCACGCGCGTCGAATCTAACCAAAACCAGAGCGAATACATTATAATATGCAAATGGGACATTACCCAATCGAAAACAATCGAAAAATATCGAAATTCACAAAATTTGCAAAACCCGAGCCCCGGGCCCACGTCTCGAAAAATTATAAAATTTACATTTTCGGAATTCTCGTCTCGCCACGAGTCCGTTCATAACAAGAACACCCAAATCGGACCACAATGGCCCCCTCAAATCCTAAATTTAGAATTTTTACTTCAAGCCCTAATTTCTTACAATTTGGCTATATTTTCCATGAATTTCAAGGATGATTCTTCAATAAAATCATGTATTTAACTTATAAAACTTACCTCCAATCGATTCCCAGTCGAAATCCTCTTAATCCCTCGTCAAAAGATCCGAAGATGACCAAAAATGGTGAAAGAAATGAGCTTGGTCGCGGATGAAATAACCCTTAAAACAATTCTGTCCGCCCAGCTCTTCCTCTGTGCGATCGCAACACCACTAATGAGATCGTATAGCAAAAATTCAAACCTCCCAAGAATCCTCTTACGCGATTGCATGACAAGATCTGCGATCGCATCGCACAATCACCCCCATCTATGCGATCGCACAACCACCACCGCATTCGCATAGAACAAACATTGCCAGGGACCCCAAGTCCAAATTGCACTACGCGATCGCACCCCTCGGAATGCAAACGCACTGACAAAAATTCCATACCTATGCGATCGCATAGCCCTTTACGCAATCACATAGAGTCAATCTATGACCCCTCCAAAACCTTCTATGCGATCGCATGAAGCCCTCCGCGATCGCATAGAACAAAAGTTCTCTGCAATTTTTCTGCTGCATTTCCCAACTCAAAAATTCCCGTTAGCCATTCGAAATCACCCTGAGGCCCTCGGGACCTCAACCAAAAGCACAGACATGATCTAACACTTCATTCAAACTTGCTCGAATCATCAAAATGCTAACGTCAACATCAAAATCCTCAATTATGATCAAATCAAAGACTAAATTTTCTTAAAACTTTCGAATTGCATATTCGATTAAAAACCAGACCAAATGACGTCCGAATGACCTGAAAATTTGCAGACATATCCAAAATCACCTAACGAAGCTACTGCAACTCTCGGAATTCCATTCCGACCCTCGGATCAAAATCTTGCCTATCAACCGGAATTCGCCAAAATTCATACTTCGCCAAAATAGGCTAACTTCTTCACCGGACCTCCAAAATTACTTCTGATTGCGCTCCTGAGCCTTAAATCATCACCCAGAACTAACCGAATCATCGGAATTCAATTCCGAGCCCTCTAACTCACAAGTCAACATCCGGTTGACTTTTCCAATTTAAGTCTTCTTAAAAGAGACTAAGTGTCTCATTTCTTATCAAAATTACTCTAATTAAATTATAACGTACTCAATACCGATAATGAAACATAAAGCAATACAATAAGGGGGAAACGGTGCGGTAACTCACGTGACGACGGGTCGGGTCGTCACATGAATATCATCAATAAAGACTATCACGAACAAGTACAAATAAGGCCTGAACACTTGGTTCATCAACTCCATAAATGTTGCTGGGTCATTGGTCAACCCAAATGACATGACTAAATACTCATAATGCCCATACTAAGTGCGGAATGCTGTCTTAGGGACATTAGACGACCTACTCCTTAGCTGATGGTAGCAAGATCTTAAATCTATCTTTGAAAACACCTTTGCACCCTGAAGTTGATCGAACGAATCGTCAATCCTCGGTAGTGGATACTTGTTCTTTATCGTCACTTTGTTCAATTGCCGGTAATCAATGCACATCCTCATCGAACTACCCTCTTTCTTCACAAATAACACTGGCGCACCCTAAGGCAAAACGCTGGGTCTAATGAAACCCTTCTCAAGAAAATCCTGCAGCTGATCCTTTAACTCTTTCAACTCTGGCGGGGCCATGCGATGCGGCGGGATGGAAATGGGCTGAGTGCCCAGAGCCAGATCAATACAAAATCAATATCCCTATCGGGCGGCATACCCGACAGGTCTAAAGGGAAAAGCTCGGGGAACTCCCGAACAATAGGAACTGAATTAATAGAAGGGACCTCTATGCTAGAATTGCGAACATACGCCTGACAGGCTAAACACCCCTTCTCGACCATGCGTCGAGCCTTCACATACGAAATAACTCTGCGGGTGGTATGCCTTGGGGTCCCTCTCCACTCCAAAAGGGGTAAATCTGGCAGAACCAAGGTCACGGTCTTGGCGTGACAATCCATTATAGCATGTTACGGGGACAAGCAATCTATCCCTAATATAATGTTGAAATCCACCATGTCTAAGAGAAATAAATCAACACGAGTCTCAAGAACCTCAAACAACCACACAGGAATGATGCACTTGGTCGACCACTATAGAATCACCCACCGATGTAGATACATAAACAGGAATACTCAAAGCATCACTAGGTATGACCAAGTATGGTGAAAAATAGGATGACACATACGAATACGTAGACCCAGATTCAAATAGCACTGAAGCATCCCTATCACAGACCAGAATAGTACCTGTAATGACTGTATCTGAAGACTCAGGCTCTGGCCTGGCTAGAAGAACATAACACCGGGGCTGGGCCCCACCTCTGTGAACCATATCTCTGGGACCGTCGGCTACTGGCTGGCCTCTACCTCTGGCGGTCTAAGCTCCACCTCTATGATCTCTACCTCCACCTCTATGACCACTACCCCCGCTTCTAGCTGGCTGGGAAACCTGTGGATCACCTGGTGCCTGAATCTTGAGGCGAAGACCCTCCTGCTGGGAATTACCTGAAGCTCGAGGGCAAAATCTGACAATGTTACTCGGATTACCATAACCGTAACAAGCCCTCGGCTGCTGAGACTGCTGACCTTGTTGACCTGAATGTCTACCCCGAAAACTCTAAAGTGGTGGGGCACTGATGGGTGCTGATGGGGAACTGTGAAGTTGCTGGTCAGAATAATGCGGCTGAGAACCACGACCATCTGAAGTACCATGAGAGACCTGGAGAGCTGATTGAAATGGCCTCGGAGGATGGCCTCTACCATAAGAATCTCTACCTCCAGACGAGGTACCACTGAATCTACCTGCATGAATGGGCCTCTTATCTGACCTATGACCACCTCCTCGTGCAAGAGCCATCTCAACTCTACAGGCCGCATTGGTCGCCTCCTGAAAAGAAATCTCACTCCCGGCTCCCAAAGCCATTTGGAGACGGATCGGCTGAATCAATCCATTAATAAACCTCTGCACCCTCTCTCTCGGTGGGGAGTATAACAGTAGCATGGCGTGCTAGATCAATGAATCGGGTCTCATACTGAGTGACTGTCCTACAGCCCTGCTGGAGGCGATCGAATTGCCTACGAAGAGCCTCTCGCTGAGTAATTGGGAGAAACTTCTCCAAAAACAACTCTGCTAACTGGTCCCAAGTCGGAGATGGCGACCCTACAGGCCTGGCTAAACAGTAGTCCCTCCACCAAGTCTTGGCGGATCCAGATAGACGAAAGGTGGTGAAGTCAACCCCATTAGTCTCCACAATACCCATAGTCCAAAGAACCTCATGGTAGCTTTATAAGAAATCCTGGGGTTCCTCTGTAGAAGCACCGCTGAATGTGGTGTTGAAGAGCTTGGTGAACCTATCCAGCCTCCACAAAGCATCTCCGGACATAGCCGCTCCATTGCTAGATTGAGTCACAATAGCCGGCCGAACTGCCACAGCTGGCTGAACCACTGGAACCTAAGCTTGGGGAGCTACCTGTTCCGGAGTACGTGTAGCAGGAGTCTGAACCCCTCCTCCAGCCTGAGAAGTGGTTGGTGCTACTGGCAGCAAACCCCTGTGAGAGACGCTCTCCATAAAGCCTACCAACCTGACCGAAGCATCTTGCAGAACTAGGGTGGCTATAAACCCTCTGGGACCTAAGCTGGGCCCTCCGAAGCTGCTAGGGCGGGAACCTCATCATCATAATCAACACGAGGCTCCACCTCTGGGACTGCTTCCCGGGGATGAGCTCTGCTCCTGCCCCGGCATCTGGCACGGCCTCGGCCTCGCCCTCTTGCCCTTCGTAGGAGCTGCTGGTGGGGGCTCGGGCTACTGTGCGGTAGAAGAGGAACCAGATGTTCTCGCCATCTGCGAAAGAACAGAGTAGAAAGACAATCAGTATTTGAGAAATAGAATCACACGAGAAAAAAGAACAAAGTAAACTTTTTTCCTAACTCTGTAGCCTCTAGGGGATATATATAGACGTCTCTGTACTGATTCCTCAGACTCTACCGAGTTTGTCCGTTAGTTGTGAGACATATGTAATCTAGTGCTCTGATACCAACTTGTCACGACCCGGATTTCTCACCCTCAGGAGTCGTGATGGCGCCTAGTGATAGGAGCTAGGCAAGCCAAATAAATTCACTTATTTTAGCATTTGCCGATCATTTAATAAAACCAAACATAATATGATAAAGCGGAAGTCTTAATATATAATTAACTGAAGGAAAATGCGGAAGTTTAACATATTCCTCTACCCAAGAATTGGAGTCACTAACTCATGAACGTCTATAGAATACTAAATATAGAGTCCGAATAAAAATACAATACTATTTGTTCCGGTGCAAGGACAACAAATGAAATAAAGATAGAAGAGACTCCGGGCCATGTGGATGTCAGCAAGGTTACCTCAGGATCTCTGGACTGAAGTCAGCTCCCAATGTTCCTACTGCTGTCCAAAAGTTGCTGCTCCGGTACTGTGATCTGCGCAAAAAGATGCACATAGTGTAGCATCAGCACAACCAACCCCATGTGCTGGTAAGTGCCTAGCCTAATCCCGGCGAAGTAGTGACGAGGCTAGACCAGACTACCATATAAACCTGTGCAGATATATATACAAGTACAACAAAATAATAGCGGAAAGTAAACAATTAAAGTTGGGAGGGGGAACATGCTTATGGGGTAGCAGATAAAACAGAATATCAGGAATAACAAAAGAAACTACATCTGATTTCTTCTAACATAGAATAAGGGAAAACAAACCACTTTCACTGGTTTCAATTTCCTTTCGTTGCAGGCGTGCAACACAATCCCATTTTCTCATATCACGTGGTAGGCGTACCACTCGATCCCATTTCATAATATCACGTGGTAGGCGTACCACTCGCTCCCATTTTATAATATCACGTGGTAGTCGTACTACACGCTCCCATTTCGTAATAGCACGTGATAGGCGTACCACTCGCTCCCATTTTATAATATCACGTGGTAGGCATACCACTCGCTCCCATTTTATAATATCACGTGGTAGGCGTACCACTCGCTCCCATTTCATGATATCACGTGGTAGGCATACCACTCGCTCCTTTTTCATAATATCACGTGGCAGGTGTACCACTCGCTCCCGTTTCTTTCAACACAATACACAATATAATCCCGGCAAGAGAGAAAGATATTATAATAAACTAACCCGGCAAGGGAACAAGATAATATAATAAACTATCCCAGCAAGGGAGATCCAGCTATAACCAAACTTATTCAATTGCTACTTAACACAATTAAATCAATACTCAATCTCAACAATTACTGACTCAGCGTTAAAGATTTCTAACCAAGTCCTCATAAACAACAATTAAGAATTTGATAATTTAGCAATTTAGGACTCGGTCATGCTCGACACCAGTGTATAGATACTCGTCACCATGCCTATACACTGTACTCGACAAATAGCAATTAGCAAATAAGACTCTATTCCTATTCCCTCAAGCCAAGGATAGACCAAACACTTACCTCAACTTCCACAGTTAAATCAATCCACAACGATCGCTTTCCTCTCGAATTCGGCTCCAACTCAATCAAATCTATGAAATAACAACTTTATAGTATCAATAATAGCTAAACAAATCAAACCCAATGCCTAAATATAGAATCCCAACCTTTCTTCCAAAAATTCAAAAATCGACCCCGTATCTGCTTGGTCAAAACACGAGGATCGAACCAATTCCATATTATCCATTCCCCCACGAGCCTGAATATGCAATTTGTTTTCAAATTCGACCCCAAAACGAGGTCTAAATCGAAGAAAATTGAAAAGCCATAACTCTACCCAATTTCCCCCAATTTCAACCCTAGATTACATGATTTAGGCTTAGAAACTTACTAATTAATGAAGGAAAATGAAGGAACTGAGTGGGAATTTACTAACCCAAGTGGTCTTGAAGAATGGGGGCTTCAATGAGTTCCTAAATCTTGGGGGAGAAGTGAGTTCGTGAGAATTTTTGAATGAACCCGAAACTATTCTATTTCTGAACTTAAAATAATAACAGGGAAAATTTGCCCTACGCGATCGCGACATGAGGGTCGCGTTCGCGGAGAACGAAGACTGGCAAGCATCGCGTTCGCGGAAGGCTTATCGTGAATGCGTAGAAGGGAAGGGCTGGGTCCGGGACTTTGTTATACACGAACGCGTGAGGGGCCACGCGAAGCATTAAATAAGGTTACGGAGCTACGCGTTCGCGGACGGTTTGATGCGAATGCGAAGAGGAAACAACTGGGGTCCTGAATTTGGCTAATGCGATCGCAAGGTTCAAGACGCGAACGCGAAGGAGGAATACACAGAGCTACGCAAACGTGAGGGGAAGAGTGCGAATGCGAAGAAGGAAATCCCTGTGCACAACACCAGATTTTTTGCAACTTTTTACTAAGTTCAAAACATCCCGAACACCTCCGAAAACACTCCCGAGCCCTCGGGGCTCCTAACCAAACACACACACTAACTTAACCACATCCTACGAACTTAACCGAGCGATCAAATCGCCAAAACAACATCAAGATCAATGAATCAAACCTCAAATTCATCATTTTTTTCATCAAACTTCATAAAATTTTATTTTTAGATATTTAGGTCCGAAACACGTCAAACGATGTTCCATTTCGACTAAATTTCACAGGAAGTGCTTAAACCACATATAAGACCTGTACCGGACGTCGGAACCAAAATAAGGGCCCGATACCAACGCTTTCAAATCCATTTTCATTTCAAATTTCCATATAAATTTTAGAAAAATAATTTCTTTTAAAAATTTATTTTTCTGTATGGGGACCTCGAATTTCGATTCCGGGCATACGCTCGAGTATCATATTTCTTAAAGACCCTCCGTGACCGTCAAATTACGGGTCTGAGTCCGTTTACCCAAAATATTGACCAAAGTCAACTTTAATCATATTAATATAAAAATTCATCAATTTTTACACTGAATTCATATTTAAGCTTTTCGGCTATGCGCTCGGACTACGCACGCAAATCGAGACGATTAAAAATAAAATTTTCAAGACCTCGAAAGCGCAGAAAATAAAAAAAATAAGTGATGACCCTTTTGGGTCGTCACAAGTGGCCTAATATAGAAAACAAAACATAAATGAGAATTAAAAAGTTGGTCTTATAGCTTCCCAAAAATTAATATTGTAAAGTCTAAAAAATGACTATAGTTGAATTAATATCTTATAATAAAAAATTTAATATAAAAAAAAATATAGTGATGCATCATCATTTTTTGGACTAAATACAAGAAAAAAATTACAACTTAGTATTTACAATACATATTTTTCTTATTATTTCATCCTTAAATTTCTTTTAAAAATACATACTATTTATTAATATAAGTTTGATATATTTCAGTATCTTATTTATGCCTCACTTATTTGATTGAGTTTGTGCTTTAACGTGTAAAAGTTCAACAAAATTTTTAACGTACATCATAGCTATTATTAATATAATTGTATTGTTTTCAAATATAGTCTTGTCATTTGTAAACTTAGTTATATATAATATTTTTATTCATCCTAATATATTTATAGGGTTGATTTACAATGTGTAATGAACTTGAAATTACAAAGTCTAAAAAGTAATTACGATTGAGTTAATATTTACGATAATTAGTTTAATATAAAAAAAATATAGTGAAGCTATCATCAGTAGGACTAAATGACAAAAAATAAAATATATTAAAAATGTCGACTTATTTATAATATACCTTATTTTCTACTATTTCATCCTTAAATTTCTTATAAAGTAATACGTGCAATTTATTACTATTAATTTTGTTATACAAATTTCTTTATCTTATTTATGCTTCAATTATCTAATTGGACTTGTGCTTTAACATGTATAAGTTTAACGAAAAATTTAAAATATCTTATAGTTTATTATTACTATAATATAATTATAATTATTTTAAAAAATTATATTCCTATATTTTGTAAACTTATTTAAAGATATTTTTTAATTAAGTTTATAGGTTTTGATTTACGATGTATAGGAAACTTCAATCGTTTTTAATTTAAAATTAAATCTATTCTTTTTTTGGGTAAATTTTAATGCATGTGTATTGTACCCTTTAACTATTTTAAGTTATTTGTTGTAAAGTGGATAGTGATAAACTTTGAAGCATTCACACTACAAGAGTAAAATCTTATATTTAAGAAAAAAGAAAGAAGAAGGAGTTCTAATTGCACAAGACTTTATTTGCTTTCTACTTATTCTCTTTCAATTAGTTTTCTCATTTTATTAAAATAGTAAAATTTTAAAGAATTAACTAGCAATAATTCTATACAAAGACAACATTCCTAAACCTTATAGAATTTCAAAGTACACGTTAATTCCTACTTGATTTTTAGAGTTGTCAATATGGGCGGGGTCGGGCTAGCCCAGCCCAGCCCACGTGGGCTTAAGCAATTGACGGGTTGGGCTGGGCTAGCCCATCATTTTGATGGGCCTTATAATGATCAGCCCACCCCAGCCCTACGTGGGCTGCGGGCCCCCACGGGCCGGCCCATCATTTTTTTAAAATATAATTTTATATTTTA
>MU711844.1:26256-53889 GCA_026770625.1 Nicotiana glauca | reverse complement strand
ATAATTATTTAAAACTTAAAAAAATCTTATTGAAAAAATTTCACAAAACTTAACTTTTATGTTGTTCCAATATATTACAGTAAACAGTAAAAAAATAAAAGACAAGACCATTTCATTCACTAAAAGTCAAAACTTGAAGCAAACTATTCAATAGAACGCCAATAACGCTTATGGGATATCCAACGCATGATCTTCATCAAACAAATTTGAATTCGCTTGTTAGAAGGTTGTTTTAACATCTTCACTTTCATCTACATTTACAATTCGTTTGCAATATTAATTAGTAAAATATCAAGAATAATTAAAATTTTAAAACTAATTAACGTTTCAAGACTTTGATCTTTTAATATGATGAACTTAAAACCTAAAGCTTGGGATACTCTTCTTATTATTTTTTGTCATATAAATTTTTATTTTATATATTTTTATTAGGCCCAGGGGCTGGCCCGACCCAACCTCACTCAAGCCTCATGGGCCACGGGCTTACTCGGGTCGGGCTTAAAAGCCTCATTTTTAAATGGGCTCCAAAAATGCTAGTCCAACCCTACTAAATCACGGATTGGGCTGGGCCGGCCCAACGGGCCAAGCCCATATTGACAGCTCTATTGATTTTGCTAGTATTTTTTTTTTACAAATATGGTATTATGTAGTTTAAATAAGGAAAAAGATAATATAGAAAATTTTGGTGATTTTGAAGTCCTAAATATTAGAAAAATAGTTAAATCACAATTTTGTCTAGTGTGTACTCAATTTCTAAAGGGTAAAAAAGGCGAACGATATTTCACTAAGGGCGTTGTGCTTTTAATATAGTGTGTGTGTGTGTATATATATATATATATATATATATATATATATATATATATATATATATATATAGTTCCAATGTCTTTGATATTATGCGTGGGAAGACGAATGTCCTTTTTTTATTAGTCATTTTATTTTCTTATTCTATTTTTATTACTTATTTTATCCTCTTGGAAATTTCTTTTTGTCACGACCCGAATTTTTCACCGTCGGGAGTCGTGATGGCACCTACTATTAGAAGCTAGGCAAGCCAATTAATTATTAACTTTTAGGAAAACATCGACAATATTAAGGTAATGAGACATTTGATTTAAAAGCGGAAGTCTTAAATATAAATAAACTGAAAATAAGTGTGGAAATTCAATTACAACCTCTACCCAAGACTGGACTCACTAACTCACGAACGTCTATAGAATACAAAATACAGAGTCTGAATAAAATACAATACAGTTTGTTTAAGTACAAGGACAACAAACGAAATAAATATAGAAGAGAAATCGGGCCATGCGGACGTCAGCAAGGCTACCTCGGGATCTGTGGACTGAAGTCATCTCCGACTGCTATCCAAAAGCTTCTGCTCCGGTACTGTGATCTGTGCAAAAAGATGCATAGAGTGTAACATTAGCACAATCGACCCCATGTGCTGGTAAGTGCCTAGCCTAACCCCGACGAAGTAGTGACGAGGCTAGATCAAACTACCAGATAAATCTGTGCAGATATATATACAAGTACAACAAAATAATAACGAAAAGTAAACAATTAAAGCTGGGAGGGGGAAACATGCTTATGGGTTAGAAGATAAAACAGAATATCAGGAATAACAAAAGAATCTACATTTGATTTCTAACACAGAATAAGGGAAAACAAACCTCATTCACTTGTTTCAATTCCTCTCGTTGTAGGCGTGCAACACAATCCCATTTTCTCATATCACGTGGTAGGCTTACCACTCGATCCAATTTCATAATGTCACATGGTCAGCGTGCCACACGATCTCATTTCATAACATCTCGTGGTCGGCGTGCCACACGATCCCATTTCATAACTTCTCGTTGTCGGCGTGCCACACGATCCCATTTCTTTCGACACAATACACAATATAATCCACACAAGGGAGAATTATTTTATAATATACTATCCCGGTAAGGGAACAAGATAATATAATAAACTATCTAGGCAAGGGAACAAGGTAATAAAATAAACTATCCCGACAAGGCAGATCCAGCTTTAACCAAAATCAGTCAACTTTTGCTTAACACCATTAAATTCATACTTAGTCTCAGCAGTTACTGGCTTTGTGTTAAAGATTTCCAACCCAGTTCTCATAAACAACAATTAAGAATTCGATAATTTAGCAATTTAGGACCCACGGTCATGCTCGACACCAGTGTATAGATACTAGTCACCATGCCTATACACCGTACTCGACAAATAGCAATTAGCAAAAAAGACTCTACTCCTATTCCCTCAAGCAAAAGTTAGACCAAACAATTACCTCGAATGCTCCAAACTCAACTCAAGCCTCTAGTATAGCTTTACCCTTCGAATTCACCACCAAATCGCTCGAATCTAGTCACAAATTATTTGGATGTATCAACAAATGCTAATTGAATCAATTTGAATGCATAAAAATAAATTTTCCAAAGTTTTACTCGAAAATTCCCAAAACGCCCCCGGTCCCACGTGGTCAAAACCCGAGGATCGAACTAATTCCATATCACGCATTCCCCCACAAGCCCGAATATACAATTTATTTTTCAAATCCGATTCCAAAACGAGGTCTAAATCAAAGAAAATTGAAAAACCTTAACTCTATCCATTTTCCCTAATTTCAACCCTAGATTACATGATTTGAGCTTATAAATTTGATAAATTGTCACGACCCAAAATTCACTAAGGGTTGTGGTGGCACCGAACACCGCCGTCAGGCCAGCCAATTTAAATTACTTAATTAAATCTCATTTTAACACTTTTGAAATCCAGAATTTTTCCTTCATTATTAAGAAATTCTAAAGGATATAGTTTCAAATCGAATTTAAATGTTAAATAGTTAATACAATACTTCAAACCATCCCAGAAACCATAAGTCACAAGTGCATGAGCAACTATCGATATGGAAGATAAAATTCAACATATGTCCGAAATACAGTGGACAGGGAATAAATAGTAAAAAAATACTGGAATGAACTACACCAGCTACTGGTCGTCTCGAACAATACAGCTCACCTAGTCCCATAGTCATCCATGCTACTACGCTCAGCAGGCTGCTAGAGGTGTATATACCTGTGCAACAAAAATGCACAGAAGTGTAGTATGACTACGTAATCAACATGTACTCAGTGAGTATCCCGCCTAATCCCGAAGGAGTAGAGATAAGATGGTCAAATATGACACTCTCTAATAGTCCAATAATGATTCATCCTTAATATGTCCATACTAAACAGTGGATTTATTTTATAAACACGATTCTAATCCAGCTAGAGGAAACAAGTAAACACGTAATTCCTTCATAGGTAAATTTCCAGAATTTTTCTTTAAATATATTCTAAATATTTTTAATCCACCAAAGGGCAATAATAACTTAATGAAGTTCAAGACAACAGCACAGACATGCGCAAATCATACTGAGGTCGACGGCCCGCTCCAATAGAAATATAAATTTTGCACTCCCGAGGGTCGAACGGCACGAACCATAGATGTATCTATTCACACCGAGGCGTTCGGCCCGTTCCATAAATAAATACATATCCTGCTTGCGAATCATCCATGTGACGCAGACACATGCTCAGTCTGTCAAATAAGAACTTATCGGGGAATATTTATTCAAATAAAACCAATTCTCCTTTAACAATTTAAGAAATGAAGTTTAATCCTTATAGAAATTTACTTGCTAATTCAATGTGAGTTAAGCAATTCAAGCTACCAATGGGTTCATAATTAATCCACGTACAACATGCTTTTGGGTCCTAACTACCCGGACAATAGCATAATAGTAGCTACGCACGGACTCTCGTCACGTCGTGCGTACGTAGCCCCCACAAATAGGAGCACATAATCAATTACTTCACCCATGGGGTAAATTCCCCTTCACAAGATTAGAAAGGAGACTCACCTCGCTCTGAAGACTCATAACCGGCATTCTACATTCTTTCGAAGACTTGCACCAACGTAAAATACTCCAAAACTAGGCAATGATTATACAAATCCATTAATATAACAATTAAACTTTACAACCCAATTTGTAATAATTCTTAACCCAGAATAAAAAGTTGACCAAAATGCCCTCGGGCCCATGTGCCCGGATTCTAAAATTTCTCGAAGATATACTCTACCCATAGCTTCACTAGCTCAAATATATAATTTACTCCTAATTCCATGCTCAAATTCGTGATAAAATCAAATTTATCAAGTTTCTAGGTTTTCTTCCAAAAATCTCAATTTTTCCACAATTTTCATATCTCATTCCATGACATAATCTTGTATTTAACTTGGAAGTGAGTATGAGTAACTTACCTTAACATAGATGACGAAATCCCTTCTTGAAGCTCTCCAAAAAATCATCCATGCTTTGAAGAAATGAAGAAAAATGAGCTAAACCCGCTAAAATACTATTCTGCCCAGGTATTTACTCATCGCGATCGCGAAAAATGCTCCGTGATCGTGGAGAACAATTTTTCCAGCCCAAAATTTACTCTTCGCGATCGCGGAAAGATCTTCGCGATCGCGGAAAGATCTTCGCGATCGCGGAGAACAATTTTCCAGCCTTTCGGACAGCCTATAGTAGAATAGTCATAACTCATTGTACACAACTCCAAATGATAAATGGTTTAATGTTCTGAAAACTAGACTCAAAGATATACAAATTTCATGTGTTGGTAATTTACCAATTCCTTATAGATTTCTAGATATAATCTGTCAAAATCATCCCATGTGTAACACAACTTTCTTCATCATCATCCCGGACATCCTGTAGTGTAACAGCGATAACTTTTTCTACACAAATCCAAATCATAAATGGTTTACTTTTATAGAAACTAGATACAAAGGACTACAACTTTTATTTTTACATCATCTCAAACTTATAGATTGTGAGATATGAGCCTCCGAAGTCGAGTCAGTGCAATAGAATATTTACACTACGCGATTGCGAAAGGCTTTCCGCGATCGCGATTCACTGGCCTGCATCTCACATTTTACTCACCGCGATCGCGACCAATTCCCCACGATCGCATATACCACTGCTGTGGCCAAAAACCAGTAGTTATAAATGGCCTAGAAATGGTTCGAAATGACTCCGAAGCCCACCCGAGACCCTATGGACCCCGTCCGAACGTGCCAACAAGTTCGGAAACATATCATGGACTTAGTCGAGGCTTCAAATCACATCAAGCAACGTCGAAATCATGAATTGCGCCAAAATTCATCTTTATGAACTTTGAAATATCTAACTTTCACATCCGATGCCGAAACCTATCAAATCACGTCCGGTTGACCTCAAATTTTGCACACAAGTCACATTTGACGTTACGGACCTACTCCAAATTCCGGAATCGGATTCCGACCCCGATGTCAATAAGTCAAACTCCGGTCAAACTTCTCAAAAACCTTCAAATTTCTATCTTTAGCCAAATGGCTCCAAAATGACCTATGGACCTCCGAATTCACTTCCGATCGCGCCCCCAACTCCAGAATCACCACACGGAGCTATTCATAGTCTCGGAATCCCAAAGGACATCGATAACACCAAAATGCTCTTCACTCCAAACTTATGAAATTTCTTCTAAAATGCTAAGTTCCTCAATAGGCGCCAAAACGCTCCCGGTTTATCCAAAACCCGAACCGGGTATACGCCCAAGTCCAAAATCATCATACGAACATGCTGGAACCTTTAGATTCTGATTCCGAGGTCATTTACTCAAAAATCCAATCTTAATTCATTCTTTCAACTTTAAGCTTCTCAAATGAAAATTTTCCTTTAAATTTAACTCCGATCTTCCTGAAATTAAATTCCGACCCTGAGAACTAGTCAGAATACCTGAGATGAAGCTGCTCGTGGCCTCAGACTGCTGACCGACGTGCTAGGGCTCAAAACAACCGGTCGGGTCGTTACATAAATGATGAAGGAAATAAGAGGAAACAAGTTAAACATTACTTACCCACGAAGCTTTGGTGAAAGGAAGCTCTAGAAATTGCCTATAGGCTGTGGAGAAGATGAAATCGTGCATATTTTGTGAAATTTCCCGTAACTAATGTTCTGGAAATTATAATATAACTGGGCAGAAAATTGCTCTATGCGATCGTGGGTAAGAGGATGCGATCGCATAGGGTAGTGTTTGATGTTCACTGCGATCGCGTATATAAGGTTGCGATTGCATAGAGTAGAAACGTTGAGCACTGCGATCGCGGACCACTACATGCGATCGCATAGACGAAAAAAATGAAAGCTGGGCTTTGTACAACGCAATCGCGGGGAGGGTAATGCGATCGCATAGAAGGATTTGGAAATCACTGGACACAGTGACAACAAATTTTCTGCAACTTTTTCTAAGGCAAAAACCATCCTGAAACACATCCGAATCATACCCGAGCCATCGGGGCTCCAAACAAAACATGCACACTAACTCAACAACATCCTACAAACTTAACTGTGCAATTAAATCACCAAAAGAACATAAAAAACAATGAATCAAACCTCAAAATCACTAGTTTTTTTCAAACTTCATTAATTTCAAAATTTTAGATATTAAGGTCCGAAACACGTGACGTTCGATTTTGACCGAATTTCACAAGAAGCGCTTAAACCATATATAAGACCTGTACCGGGCACGGGAACCAAAATACGGGCCCAATAACAAGGCTTTCTAATCCATTTTCATTTGAAATTTTCATATAAATTTCAGAAAAACAATTTCTTTTAAAACATTCTTTCTCGGGCTTGAGACCTCGGATTTCAATTCTGGGGATACACCCGAGTCCCATATTTTTCGATGGACCCTCGGGGACCGTCAAATTATGGGTCCGGATCCGTTTACCCAAAATGTTGACCAAAGTCAACTTTAATCAGATTAATATAAAAATTCATCAATTTTTACACATAATTCATATTTAAGCTTTTTGGCTACGCGCCCGAACTGTGCATGCAAATCGAGGCAAGTAAAAATAAGGTTTTTGAGGCCTCGGAAGCACGGAATGGAAGAGAAAACAGGTGATGACCCTTTGGGTTGTCACATTCTCCACCTCTAAAACAACCGTTCGTCCTCGAACGGACAAAAGAAAGAAGTACCCGACTCAGGAAATAGATAGGGATAACGGCTTCGCATATCAGACTTGGACTCCCAGGTCGATGCCTCAGGAGGCAGACCACTCCACTGGACACACACTGAAGGAAAACTCTTCGACCTCAACTGTCGAACCTGCCGGTCTAGAATAGCTACCGGCTCCTCCTCATAAGATAGATCCTTGTCCAACTGGACAGTGATGAAATCTAACACGTGGGCTGGATCACCGTGATACCTCCAAAGCATGGACACATGAAACACTGGATATACGACTGACAAGCTAGGCGGCAAGGCAAGTCTATAAGCCACTTTCCCACACGATCGGGAATATCAAACGGACCAATAAGCCTAGGGCTAAGCTTGCCCTTCTTCCCAAATCTCATCACGCCCTTCATAGGTGACACTCGGAGCAAGACCCGCTCACCAACCATGAAAGCCACATCCCGAACCTTACAATCTGCATAACTCTTTTGCCGCGACTGAGACGAACGAAGCCTTTCCTGAATGATCTTGACCTTATCCAAGGCCTCCTAAACTAAATCTGTACCCAATAACCGATTCTTTCCCCGCTCAAACCATCCAACTGGAGAACGACATTGCCTACCATATAAAGCCTCGTAAAGGCTATCTAGATGCTCGACTGGTAGCTGTTGTTGTAGGCAAATTCTGCTAAAAGCAAGAATTGATCCCACAAACCTCCAAAGTTGATAACACAAGCCCAGAGCATATCCTCCAAAATCTTAATAGTCCGCTCGAACTGACCGTCCATTTGAGGATGAATGCTCAACTCAACCCGTATGCCCAACTCTCGTTGAACTGCACCCCAAAAATGCGAGGTAAACTGCATACCCCAGTCCGAAATGATAGATACCGGTACACCATGAAGGGGAACAATCTCCCGGATATAAATCTCAGCTAACCTCTCGGATGAATAAGAGATTTCCACAGGAATGAAATGTGCAGACTTGGTCAGCCTATCAACAATAACCAATATCGTATCAAACTTCTTCCGAGTTAACGGAATTCCGGTAACGAATTACATGGTAATCCTCTCCCACTTCCACTCGGAAAGCTCAATCCTCTGAAACAAGCCACCGGGCCTCTGATGCTCATACTTAACCTAGTGACAATTCAAACATCGAGCCACATATGTAACAATATCCTTCTTCATCCTACGCCACCAATAATGCTGCTGCAAGTCCTGATACATCTTCGCGGCGCACGGGTGAATAGAATACCAAGAACTATGGGCCTCCGCTAAGATCAACTCTCGAATACCATCGACATTGTGCACACAAACTCACCCCTGCAATATCAAAACACCATCACTATCTAAGGTCACCTTCGTGGAACCTCCACGCTGCACCGTGTCTCTTAAGACACAAATGGGGATCATCAAACTACCTATCACGGGTACGCCCCAATAATGAAGAGCGAGCGACCGTGCAAGCTAACACTCGACCCTTAATATCCAAAGCAAGCGGTCTCCAGCTGACCAAAATATAAAAAAGACTACCTATGCTGGCGTACTCCTACTCATTGCATCGGTCACCACATTGGATCTCCCCGGGTGATACAAAATAGTAACATCATAATCTTTCAATAACTCCAACCACCTCCTCTACCTCAAGTTCAACTCCTTCTGCTTGAACAAGTACTGAAGACTCTTGTGATCAGTGTACACCTCACACGTCACACCATATAGGTAATGCCTCCAAATCTTTAAAGCATGAACAATGGCTGCCAACTCTAGATCATGAACCGGATAATTCTTCTCGTGGATCTTCAACTGCCTCAAAGCATAGGAAAATGACTCTGCCATCCTGCATTAATACTGTACCAAGCCCAATACAAGAAGCATCATAATAGACTGTATAAGGCTCTGAACCTGTGGGAAAAACCAACACAATTTCCATGGTCAGAGCTGTCTTGAGCATCTGAAAGCTCGCCTTACACTCATCTGAACTGGGCACCCTTCTGGGTCAATCTAGTCATCAGGGCTGCAATAGATGAAAACCCCTCCACAAACCATCGATAGTACCCTGCTAACCCCAAGAAACTCTGAATCTCTATAGCTAATATTGGTTGAGGCCAGTTCTTGACTGCCTCAATCTTTTTCGGGTCCACCTGAATACCCTCTGCTGATACAACATGACCCAGAAATGCAACCGAACTCAACCAGAACTCACACTTTGAGAACTTAGCATATAACTGACTATCCTTCAGAGTCTGAAGAACCACTCTGAGGTGTTGCTTGTGCTCCTCCTAGCTGTGGGAGTATACCAGAATATCATCAATAAAGACTATCACGAACAAGTCCAAGTAAGGCCTGAACACTCAGTTCATCAACTTCATAAATGCTGCTGTGGCATTAGTCAACCCAAACAACACCACCAAGAACTCATAATGCCCATACCGAGTACGGAATGCTATCTTAGGGACATTAGACACCCTAATCCTCAGCTGATGTTAGCCAGATCTCAAATTTATCTTTGAAAACAGCTTTGCACCCTGAAGCTGGTCGAACAAATCGTCAATCCTCGGTCGTGGATACTTGTTCTTTATCATCACTTTATTCAATTGCTAGTAATCAATGCACATCGTCATCGAACTACCCTTTTTTCTTCACAAATAACACTAGCGCACCCCAAGGCAAAATGTTGGGCCTAATAAAACCTTTCTCAAGCAAATCCTGCAGCTGATCCTTCAACTTTTTCAACTCTGGTAGGGCTATGCAATCCTGCGAAATGGAAATGGGCTGAGTGCCTAGAGCCAGATCAATACAAAAATCAATATCCCTGTCATGCGGCATACCCGGCAGGTCTGAAGGGAAAACCTTGGGGAACTCCCGAACAATAGGAATAGAATCAATAGAAGGGACCTCTGTGCTGGAATTGTTAATATACGCCAGATAAGCTAAACACCCCTTCTCGACCATGTGTCGAGCCTTTACATATGAAATAACTCTACGGGTGGTATGCCCTGGGGTCCCTCTCCACTCCAAATGGGGCAAACTTGGCAAAGCCAAGGTCATGGTCTTGGCGTGACAATCCAATATAGAATGATATGGGGGACAACCAATCCATCCCTAATATGACATCAAAATCCACTATGTGTAAGAGCAATAAATCAACACGGGTCTCAAGACCCTCAAACACTACCACACAAGAACGATGAACTCAGTCGACCACTATAGAATCACCCACCGGTATAGATACATAAACAGGAATACCCAAAGCATTATTAGGCATAACGAGGTAGGGTGCAAAACAGGATGACACATACGAATACGTAGACCCAGGGTCAAATAGCACTGAAGCATCCCTATCACAGACCAGAATAGTACCTGTAATGACTGCGTCTGAAGACTCAACCTCTAGCCTGGCTGGAAGAGCATAACACCGGGGCTGGGCCCCACCTCCCTAATCATATCTCTAGGACGATCGGCTACTAGCTAGTCTCTACCTTTGGCGATCCAAGCTCTACCTCTATAATCTCTACCTCCACCTCTATGGCATCTACCCTCGCCTCTAGCTGGCTAGGCATGCTGTGGAACCTCTGGTACCTAAATCATAGCACGAGAAATTTGATGCTGAGAGGTGTCAAAAGCCCGAGGGCAATACCTGGCAATGTGCCTCGTGTTGCCACACGTGAAATAAGCCCTCGGCTGCTGAGAATAATGGAGTGGTAGTGCGCTGATAGGTGCTGATGGTGAACTGAAAAGCTACTGGTCAAAATACTACGGCTGAGAGCCACGACCACCTGAAGTACCATGTGAGACCTGTAGGGCTGACTGAAAGGGCCTCGGAGGATGGCCTCTACCATAAGAATCCTTACCTCTAGACGAGGTACCACTGAATCTACCTGAAGTACCATGTAAGACATGTCGAGTATGGTGTATAGGCATGGCGACGAGTATCTATACATTGGTGTCTAGCATGACCGTGTGTCCTTAAATTGAGATTATCCTAAATTGTTGTGACTCTTCCATGCTTATTTGATGACTTCTTCATACTATAAAGAGCATGAGACAGAGATTATGAAATGGCTCTTGGAGCGATGGCCCGAATGTTAAAGTGAATTATAAGTGAGAAGTGCAAAAAAATGAAAGAGTTGATTTTCTCCCTTCCCGGGACGTTTTATTGGTTTTGTTGATTTTCTCCCTTGCCGGGATGTGTTATTGGTTTTGTTGATTTTCTCCCTTGCCGGAATTTAGTTGTGTTGTTATATTTCCCTTGCCAGGACTGCTATCACTAGTTTTTACCCCACTACCTCTACTTGTTGTTGATTGGGGGAGATTTTGTTACTTATATATGGATCAGGTTGCATGCTGCAATAGCGATAATCGTGGATCGGGTTGCACGCTGCAATAATACTGTATATTTATGGTTTGGGTGCACGCCGCAACAATGATGACTGAGGATCGGGTTGCATGCTGTAACAGTGTTGTATGTGATCGGATCGGGTTGCATGCCACAATAGATTATAGCTTAAGTGTGTCTATTCCGGATTTATGTTGCTATTGGCTGTTCTATCATTTAAGTTTAGACTTCCTGTTTTATCTGTTTCCTCCCCACAGCATGTTTCCCCTCCTTTTATAACTGCTTATTTCCTGTTTATTTTCCGCAATATATTTCATAACAGCACAGGTTTATCTAGTAGTCTGGTCTTACCTCGTCACTACTTCGCCGGGATTGGGCTAGGCACTTACCAGCACATGGGGTCGGTTGTGCTGATGCTACACTCTATGCATCTTTTTGTACAGGTCACAGCACCAAAGCAGGAGTTTTTGGACAGCAGTAGGAGCATCGGGAGCTGACTTCGGTCCAGAGATTTTTGAGGTAGCCTTGCTGGCGTCCGCATGGCTTGGAGTCTTTCTTATCTTTGTTTTTTGTTTGATTTCCATTGTATCAGATCAGACAGTACTGTATTTCTATTCAAACTTTATATTTAGCATTCAGTAGACATCCGTGAGTATTGTGACACCGGTCTTGGGTAGAGGGTTGTTAAACTATCGCATTTCTTTCAGTAAATTTTATTTGAGACTTCTGCTTCTATATTAATTGCCTCGTCTTTTTTTATATTGTCGATGTTGTTAAGAGAATTATTAAATAAATTGGCTTTCCTAGCTCCTATTAGTAGGCACCATCACGACTCCCGATGGTGGGAAAATCTGGATCGTGACAAGTTGGTTTCAGAGCACTACGTTACATAGGTCGTACTACTCATGGAAAAACTTGGTAGAGTCTGAGGGATCGGTGCGGAGACGTCTGTATTTTTCCCTAAGAGGCTACGGAGTTAGGAAGATTTCACTTTTGTTCTTTCTTGTCGTGCGATTTTGTTTCTCAAATACTGATTGTCTTTCTACTCTATTCTTTCGCAGATGGCGAGAACACGTGCTTCCTTATCTACCGCGCAGTAGCCCGAGCCCCCAGCAGCAGCTCCTACGAGGGGCAGAGGCCGAGTCTAAGGTCGTGCCAGAGGCCGAGGCAGGGGCAAAGCTCAGCCTCGGGCAGCAGTCCCAGAGGTGGTGCCTCAAATTGATTATGATGAGGAGGTTCCAGCCCCAGGAGCTCTGGTGGCCCCAGATCAAGTCCCAGGGGGGTTCATGGTCACCTCAGATCTTCAGGATGCTTTGGTCAGACTGACAGGCTTTATGGAGAGCGTCACTAGAGCGGGTTTGATTCCAGTAGCATCAACCACTTTTCAAGCTGGATGAGGAGTTTAGACTCCTGCTACACATACTCCGGAGTTGGTAGCTCCCCAGGCTCATGTTCCAGTGGTTCAACAAACTGTGGCAGTTCAGCCAGGTATTGTGAACCAGGCCAGGGATGGAGCGGCTATGTCCTCAGATGCTTTGTGGAGGCTTGATAGGTTCTCCAAGCTCTTCACCGCCGCATTCAGTGGTACTTCTTTAGAGGATCCACAAGATTTTTTATTTGGCTGCCATGAGATCCTTCAGACTATGGGTATTGTGGAGACTAATGGGGTCGATTTCGCCACTTTTCAACTAGAAGGATCTAGCAACTTGGTGGAGGGACTATTGTTTAGACAGACCAGCAGGGTCGCCATAATTGACTTGGGACCAGTTTGTAAAGTTATTTTTGGAGAAGTTTCTCCTAGTTACTCAGCAGGAGGCTCTTCGCAGGCAGTTTGAGCACCCGGCAGGGCTCTAAGACACTCACGCTGTATGAGACTCATTTCATTGATCTGGCATGTCATGCTATTGTTATACTCCCCACCGAGAGAGAGGGTGCGGAGGTATATTGATGGATTGATTCAGCCGATCTATCTCCAGATGTCTATGGGAGCCGGGGGTGATATTTCTTTTCAGGAGGCAGCCAACGCGGCTCGTGGAGTCTAGATGGCTCTTGCACAAGGAGGTGGTCATGGGTCAGATAAGAGACCCCGTCATGTAGGTAGGTTCAGTGGTACCTCATCTGGGGGTAAAGATTCTTATGAGAGAGGGCCGTCCTCCGAGGCCCTTCCAGTTAGCTATCCAGGACTCTCATGGTTCTTCATAGGGTCATGGTTCTCAGCCACATTATTCTGACCAGTAGCTTCATAGTTCCCCATCAGCACCCATTAGTGCCCCACTACTCTAGAGTTTTTGGGGTAGACATTCTGGTCGACAGGTTCAGTCACAGTCTTCTCAGCTATAGCATTCAGGTGGGTTCTATGAGTACGGTGAGTATGGTCACATCAGGAGGGCTTGCCCGTGGTTGAGGGGTGCTCAGTCACAGTAACAGGGTCCTCATCCTATGATACAGGCATCAGGTGATCCACAAGCCGCCCAGCCAGCTAGAGGCGGGGGTAGCGGCCATAGAGTTTGAGGTAGAGATCATAGAGGTGGAGCTCGGACATCCAGAGTTAGAGGTCAGCCAGTAGCCGATAATCCCAGAGATATAGTTAACGGAGGTAGGGCCCAGCCCCGGTGTTATGCTCTTCTAGCCAGGCCAAAGGCTGAGTCTTAAGATGCAGTCATTACAGGTACTATTCTAGTATGTGATAGGGATGTTTCAGTGCTATTTGACCCTGGGTCTACGTATTCATATGCGTCGTCCTATTTTGCACCCTACCTGGCTATGCCTAGTGATGCTTTGGGTATTCCTATTTATATATCTACACTGATGGGTGATTCTATAGTGGTCGACCGAGTTTATCATTTCTGTGTGGTAGTGTTTAAGGATCTTGAGACCCAGGTCGATTTATTGCTCTTAGACATGGTGGATTTCGATGTTATTAGGGATGGATTGGTTGTCCCCGTATCATTCTATCTTGGATTGTCACGCCAAGATCGTGACCTTGGCTTTGCAAGATTTGCCCCGATTGGAGTGGAGAGGAACCCCAGGTCATGCCACCCGTAGTGTTATTTCATATGTGAAGGCTCGACGCATAGTCGAGAAGGGGTGTTTAGCTTATCTGGCGTATGTTCGCGATTCCAGCACAGAGGTCCCTTCAATTTATTCTATTCCTATTATTCGGGAGTTTTCCGAGGTCTTCCTTTCAAACCTTCAAGGTATGCCACCCGACAAGGATATTAATTTTTGTATAGATCTGGCTCCGGGCACTCAGCCTATTTACACTCCACCGTATCACATGGACCGACCAGAGTTGAAGAAGTTAAAGGATGAGTTGCAAGACTTGTTAGAGAAGGGTTTTATTAGAACTATTGTTTCTTCTTGGGGTGCGTCGGTGTTATTTGTGAAGAAAAAGGATGCATCGAAGAGGATGTGCATTGATTACCGGTAATTGAACAAAGTGACGATTAAGAACAAGTATCCACTGCCGAGGATTGATGATTTGTTTGACCAGCTTCAGGGTGCAAAGGTGTTTTCAAAGATATACTTGAGATCTGGCTATCATCAGCTGAGGATTAGGGCATCTGATGTGCGAAAGAAAGCTTTCCGCACTCGGTGTGGGCATTACGAGTTTTTGGTCATGTCATTTTGGTTGACCAATGCCCCTGCAGCATTTATGGAGTTGATGAACCGAGTGCACAGGCCTTATTTAGATTTGTTCATAATTGTCTTTGTTGATGATATTCTGTGTGTAATCCCGAAGCCAGGAGGAGCGCGAGCAGCACCTCAGAGCGGTTCTTCAGACTCTGAAGGATAGTCAGTTATATGCTAAGTTCTAGAAGTGCGAGTTTTGGCTGAGTTCGGTTGTATTTCTGGGTCATGTCGTATCGGCAGAGGGTATTCAGGTGGACTCGAAGAAGATTGAGGCAGTCAATAACTAGCCTCGACCAGCATCAGCTATCGAGATTCGGAGTTTCTTTGGGTTAGCAGGCTATTACCGTTGGTTCGTTGAGGGCTTTTCATCTATAGCAGCACCGATGACCAGATCGATCTAGAAGGGAGCCCAGTTCAGATGGTCAGATGAGTATGAGGCGAGCTTTCAAAAGCTCAAGACAGCTTTGACTTCAGCACAGATATTGGTTTTGCCCACAAATTCAGGGCCTTATACAGTTTATTGTTATGCTTCCCGTATTGGGCTTAGTTTAGTATTGATGCAGGATGGCAGAGTCATTACTTATGCTTCAAGGTAGTTGAAGATCCACGAGAAGAATTATTCGGTTCATGATCTAGAGTTGGCAGCCATTGTCCATGCTTTGAAGATTTGGAGGCATTACCTATATGGTGTAACGTGTGAGGTGTACACTGATCACAAGAGTCTTTAGTACTTGTTCAAGTAGAAGGAGTTGAACGTTAGGCAGAGGGGATGGTTGGAGTTATTGCAAGATATCACCCGGGGAGAGCCAATGTGGTGGCTGATACATTGAGTAGGAAGTCCGCCAGTATGGGTAGTCTTGCTTATATTTCGATCAGCCAGAGACCACCTACTTTGGATATTCAGGCATTGGCCAATCGGTTTGTGAGGTTGGACAATTCTGAGCCTAGCAAAGTGTTAGCTTGCAGGGTCGCTCGTTCTTCATTATTGGAGCGTATCCATTATCGGCAGTTTGATGATCCCCATTTGTGTGTCCTGAGAGACATGGTGCAGCATGGAGGTGCCACGAAGGTGACCTTAGATGATGATGGTGTTTTGAGATTACAGGGGCGAGTTTGTCTGCCCAATGTCGATGGGATTCGATTTGATCTTAACGGAGGCCCATAGTTCTCAGTATTCTATTCACCGGGGCGCCGCGAATATGTATCAGGACTTGCGGTAGCATTATTGGTGGCGTAGGATGAAGAAAGATATTGTTGCATATCTGGCTCGATGTTTGAACTGTCAGCAAGTTAAGTATTAGCATCAGAGGCCTGGTGGTTTGATTCAGAAGATTGAGCTTCCCGAGTGGAAGTGGGAGAGAATTACCATGGATATTGTTACCTGACTTTTGTTGACTCGGAAGAAGTTCAACTCGATATGGGTTATTGTTGATAGGCTGACCAAGTCAGCGCATTTCATTCCTGCGGTAGTCTCCTATTCATCCGAGAGGTTATCTGAGATTTATTTCCGGGAGATTGTTCGCCTTCATGGTGTGCCGGCATCTATCATTTCAGATTGGGTACGTAGTTTACCTTGCATTTCTGGGGTCCATTTCAGTGAGAGTTGGGCATGCAGGTTGAGTTGAGCACAACATTTCATCCTCAGACAGATGGTCAGTCCGAGCGGACTATTCAGATATTGGAGGATATGCTCCGAGCATGCGTCATTGATTTTGGAGGCTCGTGGGACCAATTATTACCTTTAGCAGAGTTCGCCTACAATAATAGCTACCAGTCCAGCATTCAGATGACCCCCTATGAGGCATTGTGTGGTAGGCGATGTCGGTCTCCAGTTGGGTGGTTTGAACCGGGAGAGACTCGGTTATTGGGTACCGATTTAGTTCAGGAGGCCTTGGATAAGGTCAAGATCATTCAGGACAAGCTTCGTTTGGCTCAGTCGCGGTAAAAGAGTTATGCAGATCGTAAGGTTCAGATGTAGCTTTCATAGTTGGTGAGCGGGTATTACTCCGAGTGTCGCCTATGAAGGGCTTGATGAGATTTGGGAAGAAGGTCAAGCTTAGACCTAGGTTCATTGGTCCATTTGAGATTCTCGATTGTGTGGGAGAGATGGCTTACCGACTTGCCTTGCCGCCTAGCTTGTTAGCCGTGCATCCAGTGTTTCATGTGTCCATGCTTCGGAGGTATCACGGCGATCCAGCTCACGTGTTACATTTCAGCACTGTCCAGTTGGACAAGGATCTGTCTTATGAGGAGGAGCCGGTAGCTATTCTAGACCGGCAGGTTCGACAGTTGAGGTCGAAGAGTTTTCCTTCAGTACGTGTCCGATGGAGAGGTCAGCCACTTGAGGCGTCGACCTGGGAGTCCGAGTCTGATATGCAGAGCCGTTATCCTCATCTATTTCCCGACTCAGGTACTTCTTTCTTTTGTCCATTCGAAGACGAACAGTTGCTTTAGAGGTGGACAATGTGACGATCCAAACGGTCATCACTTGTTTTCTCTTTCATTCCGTGCTTTTGAGGCCTTAAAAGCCTCATTTTTACTTGCCTCGATTTACGTGTGCAGTCCGGGCTTGTAGCCGGAAAGCTTATTTGTTTAATTCTGTTATATATTTCAAAATGTGTCTTTAAAATGATTAAACTTGACTTGGGTCAACATTTTGGGTAAACAGACCCGGACCCATGATAGGATGGTCCACGAGGGTCCGTAGAAAAATATGGGACTCGGGCGTATGCCCGGAATCGAAATTCGAGGTCCCGAGCTCGAGTAATGAATTTTTAAATGAAATTGTATTTTTGAAATTTATTTGGAAATTTGAAATGAAAATGGATTAGAAAGCGTTGGTATCGGGCCCGTATTTTGGTTTCCAACGCCCGGTACAGGTCTCATATGTGGTTTAAGCGCTTCCTGTGAAGTTTGGTTGAAATCAGACGTCATTTGATGTGTTTTGGACCTAAAACTCTAAGTTTGAAAGTTTATGAAGTTTGATGAAAAAGTGATGATTTTGAGGTTTTTTTCCTCGTTTATGATGTTATTTTGGCGATTTACTCACATGGTTAAGTTCGTAGGATGTTGTTGAGTTAGTGTGTGTGTTTGGTTGGGAGCCCCGAGGGCTCGGGAGCATTTCGGAGGTGGTTCAGGGTGTTTTGATCTTAGAAAATACAGCAGAATTGCTGCTGTCAGTTGCCCAGTTTTTTCTTCTATGCGATCACATAGGATTGGCTTCGATCACATATAGCAAATTGCCAAGGCCCAGAAACCCTTCTATGCGATCGCATTATAGCCTCCGCGATCGCATTGTACAAAGTTCAGCCCCCCTTATTTTACTCTATGCGATCGCAATATATCTTCTGCGATCACAAAGCACATCCGACCTGACCCTATGCAATCGCATCCTCTCTTCTGCGATTGCATAGGGCATTTCTGCCCAGTTATTTTAAAAGCCTAAAAATAGACCAGTGACAGGAATAACATAACACTTCACGAACTCTTTCTTCTCCAAAGTCCTAGGGCAAATTTTAGAGCACTTTTTCATAAAAACTTCTTGGGTAAGCATTGTTTAACCTGTTTTTTTTTTCATTTTCCATCATTAATTATTGAATTCCTAAGCCTAAATCATGTAATATAGGGTTGAAATTAGGGGAAAAGGGTAGAGTTAGGGTTT
This sequence comes from Nicotiana glauca, assembly GCA_026770625.1. Taxonomy (NCBI): domain Eukaryota; kingdom Viridiplantae; phylum Streptophyta; class Magnoliopsida; order Solanales; family Solanaceae; genus Nicotiana; species Nicotiana glauca. The sequence goes on along the minus strand of MU711844.1, from coordinate 35,191 downwards.
TGCAATTTTCTTTGATTTAGACCTCGATTTGGGGTCGAATTTGAAAACAAATTATATATTCGGGCTCATGGGGAAATAGGTGACATGGAATTGGTTCGAACCTCGTGTTTTGACCAAGCGGGCCCGGGGTTGATTTTGGAATTTTTGGAAGAAAGCTTAGAAATTCATATTTAGGCCTTGGGTTTAGTTTGTTTAGCTATTGTTAATATTTTAAGGTCATTATTTCATAGATTTGACTGAGTTGGAGCCGAATTCGAGGGGTAAAGCTATACTAGAGGATTGAGTTGAGTTCGGAGCATTCGAGTTAAGTGTTTGGTCTAACTTTGGCTTGAGGGAATAGGAGTAGGGTCTTAATTGCTAATTGTTATTTGTCGAATACGGTGTATAGGCATGGCGACGAGTATCTATACATTGGTGTCTAGCATGACCGTGTGTCCTTAAATTGAGATTATCCTAAATTGTTGTGACTCTTCCATGCTTATTTGATGACTTCTTCATACTGTAAAGAGCATGAGAGAGAGATTATGAAATGACTCTTGGAGCGATGGCTCGAATGTTTAAGTGAATTATTAGTGAGAAGTGTAAAAAAATGAAAGAGTTGATTTTCTCCCATGCCGGAACATATTATTGGTTTTGTTGATTTTCTCCCTTGTTGGTACGTGTTATTAGTTGTTTTGATTTTCTCGCTTGCCGGGATTTAGTTGTGTTGTTATATTTCCCTTGTCGGGATTGCTGTCACTAGTTGTTACCCCCCTCCCCCTTTACCCCTACTTGTTATTGTTGATTGGGGGAGATTTTGTTACTTATATATAGATCGGGTTGCACGTCGCAATAGTGATAATCGTGGATCGGGTTGCACGCCTCAACAACACTATAAAATTATGGATCGGGTTGCACACTGCAACAAAGCTGTATATTTATGGTTCGAGTTGTATGCCGCAATAGTGATGACTGAGGATCGGGTTACACGCCGCAACCGTGTTGTATATGATTGGATCGGGTTGCGTGTCGCAACAGATTATAGCTTAAGTGTGTCTATTCCGGATTTATGTTGCTGTTGGCTGTTCTATCCTTTAAGTTTAGACTTCCTGTTTTAACTGTTGCCTCCCCATAGCATGTTTCCCCCTCCTTTTATAACTGCTTATTTCATGTTTTTTTTCTGCAATATATTTCATAACCGCACAGGTTTCATCTGGTAGTCTAGTCTAGCCTCGCCATTGCTTCGCGGGGTTAGGCTAGGAACTTACCAGCACATAGGGTCGGTTGTGCTGATGCTACACTCTATGCATCTTTTAGTACAGGTCGCAGTACAAGAGCAGGAGTTTTTGGACAGCAGTAGGAGCATAGGGAGCTGACTTTAGTCCAGAGATTTTCGAGGTAGCCTTGCTGGCGTCCACATGGCTTGGAGTCTTTCTTATCTTTGTTTTTCGTTTGATTTCCATTGTATCAGATCAGACAATATTGTATTTCTATTCAAACTTTGTATTTAGCATTCAGTAGACATCCGTGAGTATTGTGACACCAGACTTGGGTAGAGGATTGTTAAACTTTCGCATTTCTTTTAGCAAATTCTATTTGAGACTTCCACTTCTATATTAATTGCCTCGTCTTTCATTATATTGTCTATGTTGTTAAGAGAATTATTAAATTAATTGGCTTCCCTAGATCCTATTAGTAGGCGCCATCACGACTCCCGATGGTGGGAAAATCTAGGTCGTGACAAGTTGGTATCAGAGCACTAGGTTACATAGGTCTCACTACTCATGGACAAATTTGGTAGAGTCTGAGGGATAGGTATGGAGACGTCTGTATTTATCCCCTAGAGGCTACGGAGTTAGGAAGGTTTCACTTTTGTTCTTTCTTTTCGTGCGATTCTGTTTCTCAAATACTGATTGTCTTTATATTCCGTTCTTTCGCAGATGGCGAGAACACGCACTTACTCTTCTACCGCATAGCAGCGCGAGCCCCCAGCAGTAGCTCCTATGAGGGGCAGAGACCGAGGCCGAGGCCGTGCCAGAGGCTGAGGCAGGGGCAGAGCTTAGCCCCGGACAGTAGTCCTAGAGGTGGAGCCTCATATTGATTATGATGAGGAGGTTCCAGCCCCAACAGCTCCGGTGGGCCGAGCTCAGGTCCTAGCGGGGTTCATGGTCAGCCTAGATCTTCAGGACGCTTTGGTCAGACTGGTAGGCTTTGTGGAGAGCGTTACTAGAGCGGGTTTGCTTCCAGTAGCACCAGCCACTTCTCAGGCTGGAGGAGGAGTTTAGACTCCTGCTACACGTACTCCGGAGCAGGTAGCTCCCCAGGCTCATGTTCCAGTGGTTCAGCCAGCTGTGGCAGTTCAGCTAGGTATTGTGACCCTGGCCGGCGATGGAGCGGCTATGTCCCTAGTTGCTTTGTGGAGGCTTGATAGGTTCTCCAAGCTCTTCACCACCACATTCAGCGGTACTTATTCAAAGGATCCACAAAATTTCTTATTTACCTGCCATGAGATCTTTCAGATTATGGGTATTGTGGAGACCAATGGGGTCGATTTCGCCACTTTTCGACTAGCAGGATCCGCCAAGACTTGGTGGAGGGAGTATTGTTTATCCAGACCAGAAGGGTCGCCATCATTGACTTAGGACCAGTTTGCAGAGTTATTTTTGGAGAAGTTTCTCCCAGTTACTTAGCGGGAGGCTCTTTGCAGGCAGTTCGAGCGCCTCCGGCAGGGCTATATGACAGTCACGTGGTATGAGACTCGGTTCATTGATTTGGCACGCCATGCTATAGTTATACTCCCCATCGAGAGAGAGATGGTGCAGAGGTTTATTGATGGATTGATTAAGCCGATCCGTCTCCAGATGGCTATGGGAGCCGGGAGTGAGATTTCTTTTCAGGAGGAGGCCAATGTGGCCCGTAGAGTTGAGATGGCTCTTGCTCGAGGAGGTGGTCATGGGTCAGATAAGAGACCCCGTCGTGCTGGTAGGTTCCGTGGTACCTCGTATAAGGGTAGAGATTCTTATGAGAGAGGCCATCCTCCGAGGCCCTTCGAGTCAGCTCTCCAGGTCTCTCATGGTTCTTCAGAGGGTCGTGGTTATTAGCCACATTATTCTGACCAGTAGCTTTATAGTTCCCCATCACCACCCATCAGTGCCCCACCACTTCAGAGTTTTCGGGGTAGACATTCAGGTCGACAGGTTCAGTCACAGTCTTCTCAGCTGCAGCATTCAGGTAGGTGCTGTGAGTGTGGTGAGTATGGTCGCATCAGGAGGGCTTGCCTGAGGTTGAGGGGTTCTCTGTCACAGCAGCATGGTCCTCGTCCTGTGATACAGGCATCAGGTGATCCACAGGCCGCCCAGCCAGCTAGAGGCAGGGGTAGAGGCTATAGAGGTGGAGGCAGAGATCATAGAGGTGGAGCTCGGACCGCCAGAGGTAGAGGTCAGCTAGCAGCTGATCATCCCAGAGATATGGTTTAGGGAGGTGGGGCCCAGCCCCAGTGTTATGCTCTTCTAGCCAGGCTAGAGGCTGAGTCTTCAGATGCAGTCATTACAGGTACTATTCTGGTCTGTGATAGGGATGCTTAGTACTATTTGACCCTGGGTCTACGTATTCGTATGTCTCATCCTATTTTGCACCCTACCTGGCTATGCCTAGTGATGCTTTTGGTATTCCTATTTATGTATCTACACCGATGGGTGATTCTATAGTGGTCGATCGAGTTCATCATTCCTGTGTGGTAGTGTTTGAGGGTCTTGAGACCCGGGTCGATTTATTGCTTTTAGACATGGTGGATTTCGACATTATATTAGGAATGGATTGGTTGTCCCCGTATCATGCTATCTTGGATTGTCACGCCAAGACCGTGACCTTGGCTTTGCCAGATTTGCCCCGATTGGAGTGGAAAGGGACCCCAGGTCATGCCACCCGCAGTGTTATTTCATATGTGAAGGCTCGACGCATAGTCGAGAAGGGGTGTTTAGCTTATCTGGTGTATGTTCGCGATTCCAACATAGAGGTCCCTTCTATTGATTTTGTTCCTATTATTCGGGAGTTTTTCGTGGTCTTCCCTTCAGACCTGCCCGGTATGCCACCCGACAGGGATATTAATTTTTGTATTGATCTGGCTCCGGGTACTCAGCCCATTTTCACTCTGCTGTATCACATGGCCCCGCCAGAGTTGAAGGAGCTAAAGGACCAGTTGTAAGACTTGTTAGAGAAGGGTTTTATCATACCTAGTGTTTTTCCTTAGGGTGCGCCAGTGTTATTTGCGAAGAAAAAGAATAGATCGATGAGGATGTCCATTGATTACATGCAATTTAACAAAGTGACGATTAAGAACACGTATACACTGCCGAGGATTGATGGTTTGTTTGACCAGCTTCAGGGTGAAAAGGTGTTTTCAAAGATAGACTTGAGATCTGGCAACCATCAGCTGAGGATTAGGGCATCTGATGTCCCTAAGATAACTTTCCGCACACGGTATGGGCATTATGAGTTTTTGGTCATATCATTTGGGTTGACCAATGCCCCAGCAGCATTTATGGAGCTGATGAACCGAGTGTTTAGGCCTTATTTAGATTTGTTCGTGATAGTCTTTATTGATGATATTCTGGTGTACTCCCGCAACCAGGAGGAGCGCGAGCAGCACCTTAGAGTTGTTCTTCAGACTCTGAAGGATAGTCAGTTATATGCCAAGTTCTCGAAGTGCGAGTTTTGGTTGAGTTCGATTGCATTTCTGGGTCATGTCGTATCACCAGAGGGTATTCAAGTGGACCCGAAGAAGATTGAGGCGGTCAAGAACTAGCCTTGACCAGCATCAACTACCGAGATTTGGAGTTTCTTAGGGTTAGCAGGCTATTACCGTCGGTTCGTGGAGGGCTTTTCATCTATAGTAGCCTCGATGACCAGATTGACCTAGAAGGGAGCCCAGTTAAGATGGTCAGATGAGTGTGAGGCGAGCTTTCAGAAGCTCAAGACATCTTTGACTTTAGCACCAGTATCGGTTTTGCCTATAGGTTCAGGGCCTTATACAGTTTATTGTGATGCTTCCTGTATTGGGCTTGGTGCAGTATTGATGCAGGATGGCAGAGCCATTGCTTATGCTTCGATGCAGTTGATGATCCACAAAAAGAATTATCTAGTTCATGATCTAGCGTTGGCAGCCATTGTCCATGCTTTGAAGATTTGGAGGCATTACCTATATGGTGTAACGTGTGAGGTGTACACTGATCACAAGAGTCTTCAGTACTTGTTCAAGCAGAAGGAGTTGACCTTGAGGCATAGGAGATGGTTGGAGTTATTAAAAGATTATGATGTTACTATTTTGTATCACCCGGGGAGAGCCAATGTGGTGGCCGATACATTGAGTAGGAAGTCCGCCAGCATGGGTAGTCTTGGTTATATTCCGGTCAGCCAGAGGCCGCTTGCTTTGGATATTCATGACTTGGCCAATCGGTTTGTGAGGCTGGACATTACTGAGCCTAGCAGAGTGTTAGCTTGCACAGTCGCTCGTTCTTCATTTTCAGAGCGTATCCGCGATTGGCAGTTTGATGATCCCCATTTGTGTGTCCTGAGAGACACGGTGCAGCGTGGTGGTGCCACGAAGGTGACCTTAGATGTGATGGTGTTTTGAGATTGCAGGGGAGAGTTTATGTTCCCAATGTTGATAGGATTTGAGAGTTGATCTTAGTGAAGGCCCATAGTTCTCGGTATTCTATTCACCCGGGCGCCACGAAGATGTATCAGGACTTGCGGAAGCATTATTGGTGGCGTAAGATGAAGAAAGATATTGTTTCATATGTGGCTCAGTGGTTGAACTGTCAGCAGGTTAAGTATGAGCATTAGAGGCCTGGTGGTTTGTTTTAGAGGATTGAGCTTCCCGAGTGGAAGTGGGAGAGGATTACCACGGATTTCGTTACCTGACTTCCGTTGACTCGGAATAAGTTCGACTCGATATGGGTTATTGTTGATAGGCTGATCAAGTCAGCGCATTTCATTCATGCGGCAGTCTCCTATTCATCCGAGAGGTTAACTGAGATTTATATCTAGGAGATTTTTCGCCTTCATGGTGTGCCAGAATCTATCATTTTGGATCGGGGTACGCAGTTTACCTCGCATTTCTGGGGTGCAATTCAGCGAGCGTTGGGCACGCGGGTTGAGTTGTGCACAGCGTTTCATCCTCAGACGGACGGTCAGTCCGAGGGGACTATTTAGATATTGGAGGATATGCTCCGAGCCTGTGTCATGTATTTTGGAGGCTCGTGGGACCAGTTCTTGCCTTTAGCAGAGTTCGCCTACAACAATAGCTACCAGTCCAGTATTCAGATGGTCCCCTATGAGGCATTGTATGGTAGGTGATGTCGGTCTCCAGTTGGGTGGTTTGAGCTGGGAAAGGCTCGGTTACAGGGTACTGATTTAGTTTAGGAGGCCTTGGATAAGGTCAAGAACATTCAGGACAAGCTTAGTTCGGCTCAGTCTTGGTAAAAGAGTTATGCAGATCGTAAGTTTCGGTATGTAGCTTTCATGGTTGGTGAGCGGGTCTTGCTCCGAGTGTCGCTCATGAAGGACGTGATGAGATTTGGGAAGAAGGGCAAGCTTAGCCCTAGGTTCATTGGTCCATTTAAGATTCTCGATCGTGTGGGAGAGGTGGCTTACCGACTTGCCTTGCCGCCTAACTTGTCAGCCCTGCATCTAGTGTTTCATGTGTCCATGCTTTGGAGGTATCACGGCGATCCAGCTCACGTGTTACGTTTCAACACTGTCCAGTTGGACAATGATCTATCTTATGAGGAGGAGTCGGTAGCTACTCTAGACCGGCAGGTTCGACAGTTGAGGTCGAAGAGTTTTCCTTTAGTACGTGTCCAGTGGAGAGGTCAGCCTCCTGAGGCATCGACCTGGGAGTCCGAGTCTGATATGCGGAGCCTTTATCCTCATCTATTTCCCGACTCAGGTACTTCTTTCTTTTGTCCGTTCGAGGATGAACGGTTATTTTTTAGGTCGAGAATGTGACAATCCAAATGGTCATCACCTATTTTCTTTTTCATTTTCTGCTTCCGAGGTCTCAAAAACCTCATTTTTAGTTGCCTCGATTTGCGTGCGCAATCCGGGCGCATAGCCGGAAAGCTTATTTGTTAAATTCTATGAAATATTTCAAAATATGGCTTTAAAATGATTAAAGTTGACTTGGGTCAACTTTTTGGGTAAACGAACCCGGACCTGTTATTGGATGGTCCCGGAGGGTCAGTAGAAAAATATGGGACTCGGGCATACGCCCGGAATCGAAATCCGAGGTCCCGAGCTCAATTAATGGATTTTCAAAAGAAATTGTTTTTCTGAAATTTTTGTTTGAAATTTGAAATGAAAATGGATTAGAAAGCGTTGGTATCGGGCCCGTATTTTGGTGCCGGCACCCGGTACAGGTCTTATATCTGATTGAAGTGCTTCCTGTGAAGTTTGGTTGAAATCGGACGTCATTTGACGTGTTTCTGACCTAAAACTCTAAGTTTGAAAGTTTATGAAGTTTGATGAAAAAGTGATGATTTTGAGGTTTGATCCCTCGTTTATGATGTTATTTTTGCGATTTAATCACATGGTTAAGTTCGTAGGATGTTTTTGAGTTAGTGTGTGTGTTTGGTTGGGAGCCCCGAGGGCTCGGGAGTATTTCGGAGGTGGTTCGGTGTGTTTTGATCTTAGAAAATGTAGTAGAATTGCTGCTGTCAGTTGCCTAATTTTTTCTTCTATGCGATCGCATAGGATAGGCTGCGATCGCATAAAGCAAATTGCCAAGGCCTTGAAACCATTCTATTCGATCGCATTATAACCTCCACGATCGCATTGTACAAAGTTTAGCCCCTATTATTTTACTCTATGCGATCGCAATATATCTTCTGCGATCGCAAAGCACATCCGACCTGACCCCATGCGATCGTATTCCCTCTTCTGCGATCGCATAAGGCATTTGTGCCCAGTTATTTTAAAAGCCTAAAACATACCAGTGACGGGAATAACATAACACTTCACGAACTCTTTCTTCTCCAAATTCCTAGGGCGAATTTTAGAGCACTTATTCATCAAAACTTCTTGGGTAAGCATTGTTTAACTTGTTTTCTTCATTTTCCATCATTAATTTTTGAATTCCTAAGCGCAAATCATGTAATCTAGGGTAAAAATTGGGGAAAAAGGGTAGATTTAGGGTTTTGCAATTTTCTTTGATTTAGACCTCGATTTGGGGTCGAATTTAAAAACAAATTATATATTCGGGCTTGTGGGGGAATGTGTGACATGGAATTTGTTCGAACATTGTGTTTTGACAAAGCGGGCCCGGGGTTGATTTTGGAATTTTTGGAAGAAATCTTGGAAATTCATATTTTGGCCTTGGGTTTAGTTTTTTTTAGCTATTATTAATATTTTAAGGTCATTATTTTATAGATTTGACTGAGTTGGAGCGGAATTCGAGGGGTAAAGCTATACTAGAGGCTTGAGTTAAGTTTGGAGAATTCAAGGTAAGTGTTTGGTCTAACTTTGGCTTGAGGGAATAGGAGTAGGGTCTTATTTTCTAATTTCTATTTGTCGAGTACGGTGTATAGGCATGGTGATGAGTATCTATACACTGGTGTCTAGCATGGCCGTGTGTCCTTAAATTGAGATTATCCTAAATTGTTGTGACTCTTCCATGCTTATTTGATGACTTCTTTATACTGTAAAGAGCATGAGACAGAGATTATGAAATGACTCTTGGAGCGATGACTCGAATGTTAAAGTGAATTATAAGTGAGAAGTGTAAAAAAATGAAAGAGTTGATTTTATCCCTTGTCGGGGTGTGTTATTTGTTTTGTTGATTTTCTCCCTTACCGGGACGTCTTATTGGTTTTGTTGATTTTCTCCCCTGCCAGGATTTAGTTGTGTTGTTATATTTCCCTTGCCGGGATTGCTGTCACTAGTTGTTACCCCCCCCCCC
>MU711844.1:0-11244 GCA_026770625.1 Nicotiana glauca | reverse complement strand
TGCATTCATGATTTTGCATGGATCGGGCTGCGCGCCGCAGCGGGTGTGATATTATATTGCGCTTGGGCTGTAGGAGCCCTTCCGGAGTCTGAACCCCCACATTGAGCGCCGGGTACCCATGGATCGGGCTACGCTCCGTAGCGTTCATGTGCATTGCATTCATGCATTGATATATTTACCTGTTTTGACTGTTTCTGTTAGCTGATGTTACACTGTTAAACGTGTAGGAGTAGTGTTCTTAGCTTTACTTTGTGCTATATTTTGGGATTTCTTACTGTCAGACATTATATATGTCTATTACCACTGAGTTGGAAGTACTCACTTTACTCCCTGCACCTTGTGTGCAGATTCAGGTACTCCAAGAGCTATCTGAGCTTATTGCTGTTCTTCAGGGCTTTTACACGGAGTTGTCGAGGTAGCAGCCTGACGTCCGCAGGACCCGACTTCTCTCCTATTTTCTATTATTTGACTTTTCAGCGTACTTCAGACTATGTTATTTTTTTTACAGTATATTTATACTATTCTGGTAGATGCTCTTGACTCATGACCCCCAGATCTTTCGGAGGTTGTTTAGTATTGTTGATTTTCGGATTTATCTCTATCTTTCAGTTATACTTCTAGTTTTAATACTGTTAATGATTTTCAAACAAATGGTTTTGAACTTCATGCTGGGGTTGAGAGTGAAATTGGCCGGGCTTGCCTAGCAGTTGTGTTGGGCGCCATCACGATCGGGTTTGGGGTCGTGACAATTTGCGATCACATTAGGTAGTATTTTGATGTTCACAGCGATCGCGTATATAAGGTTGCGATTGCATAGAGTAGAAACACTGAGCACTGGGATCGCGGACCACTACATGCGATCGCGTAGAAGAAAAAAAAATAAAAGCTGGGCTTTGTACAACGCGATTGCGGAGAGGGTAATCCGATCGCATATAAGGATTCGGAACCCTTAAAGTATGCTCTAGGCGATCGCGGCACTACTTATGTGATCGCGTAGAGGAAATCGCTGGACACAGATGACAACAAATTTTCTGCAACTTTTTCTAAGGCCAAAACCATCCCGAAACACATCCGAATGATACCCGAGCCCTCGGGGCTCCAAACCAAACATGCACACTAACTCAACAACATCCTACAAACTTAACCGTATGATTAAATTGCCAAAATAACATCAAAAATAATGAATCAAACTTCAAAATCACTAGTTTTTCTTTAAACTTCATTAACTTCCAAATTTTAGATACTTAGGTCCGAAACATGTCAAATGATGTCCGATTTCGACCAAATTTTACAGGAAGCGCTTAAACCACATATAAAACATGTGCCGGATGCCGAAACCAAAATACGGGCCCGATACCAATGCTTTTTAATCAATTTTCATTTCAAATTTTCATATAAACTTCAGTAAAGCAATTTCTTTTAAAAATATATTTTTTGGGCTTGGACCTCGAATTTCGATTCCGGGCATAGCCCGAGTCTCATATTTTTCTACGAACCCTTCTGGACCATCAAATCACAGGTCCGGGTTCGTTTACCCAAAATATTGGCCAAAGTCAACTTTAATCATATTAATATCAAAATTCATCAATTTTTACATAGAATTCATATTTAAGCTTTCCGGCTACGAACCCGAACTGTGCACGCAAATCGAAAGAAGTAAAAATAAGGTTTTCAAGGCCTCGGAAGCACGAAATAAAAGAGAAAGGTGATGACCCTTTGGGTCGTCACACTTTTTGAAAAAGAATGATTTTATTGTTTTGTAAGAATATAATGAGGTGAGGGTGCAAATCATTGAGGGGGGTGTACGTTAGAAGTGCAAAATGCAATAAGACCCAAAGTCTAGTAAACATGTAACTATGAGTGGGGTATTATTACCGCGGCAGAAACTATTTATATTCGGTAGTCAAAAAAATAATATATATGTATAACTCTATCGTGTGTGTGTGTGTGTGTATATATATATATATATATATATATATATATATATATATATATTTACTGGGTGTTTGGACATAAGAATTGTAATATTCCGAAAAAGAAGTGATTTTTTTTCAAGTGAAAATGGTATTTGAAAATTAGAGTTATGTTTGGACATAAATATAATTTTAAGTTATTTTTAAATTTTTTTGAGTGATTTAAAGTGAAAATTTTGAAAAATAAATTTTTGGAATTTTTAAAATTTTTGAAAAATTTTAAAATTTATCTTCAAGTGAAAATTTTATGGCCAAACTTTGTTTTTCAGAAAAAAGAACAAAAAAATTGAGAATAGAAAAAATAAAAATTAAAAACTCATTGCTAAACGGGCTCTTAAAACCTGTTATAAAATGTCATTTTCCCACTATGAAAATCATATTTCAATCATATCCACTTTTTCAATACCAAAACTAACCTCCAAAGTAATGTTAAATATTTTCATCTTTCCACTCTCTTTCAACAAATCAATTGGGATTTTTACATTCATATGCCATATAGTAAACTATATTACCCTCCATGATTAAATTTTAGTATAATTACCTTTTATATACCTAATTACCATTTATGTATATTTTATGAGTTTTAATGGTATTAATTAGTCTCATAATTTAACTCTACCATATATTCCCACTCCCCCAAGTTTCTCTCTCCGAATCTCACGCCCTCACCCACGTATCAGACCATACCCCATGATTTCCTCTTCAATCACTCACTATTTCATCCTGTAAAACCAGTGAAAATCTGTAACCCTCCACCATTGACAACCACTAAAAAGTTTTGAAGCTTTGAATTCGAATTTGGGTTTTCTTAAGATATTGTTTGTTTGGATTGGATGTTATTGCAAAGAATTGAGAATTCTCTCTACGTCTCTCTCTATCTCTCAATCTCAAATTTCAGTAATATAAAGCAAAGGAAAAGAGAGCAGCAATTCCATCATTGACAGCCATTAAAAAGCTTTGAAACTTTAAATTCGGATATGGGTTTTCAAAAGTTATTATTTATTTGGATTGAGTATTGTTGCAAATAATTAAAAATATGATTTGGAGTTTATATCTCAATCTTGATGAGTTTTGATGAAGATTGGGCTTAGTTTTGGCTGAATTTCAGATTGAAGAAATTCAATTTCAGTTTTGGCTGAAATTCACATGACATACATTATATTGCAGAAATTATAGAAAATTGTAGAAATAAAAAAAGAAGAAGAAGAAGAAGAAGAAGAAGAAGAAGAAGAAGAAGAAGAAGAAGAAGAAGAAGAAGAAGAAAAGAAGAAGAAGAAGAAGAAGAAGAACAAGAACAAGAAGACATGACATACATTATATTGCAGAAATTATAGAAAATTATAAAAAAATTATATTCTGTTATTTATTTATTTTTCTTTTATTCATTTAACTGTTGTATAAAAGTTGAGCAATATTGTATAAAACTTGTATTTCAGTTGTATTATATTATCGTTGTATATAACTGAGTAGAGATAATGTACGAAAACTGTAGATAAGTTGTATAATATATAATTAATTGTATGAAATTTATTTTTACTATGTATAAATCACATACAAAATATACAAAAGACATATTGTATAAAATTTGTATTTAAGTTGTATGTTATTGTAGTTGTATTTAACTGGGTAGAAATAATGTGTCAAAGTTATAGGTAAGTTGTATAAAATATATAATTAGTGGTATAAAATTTATTTTTACTATGTATAAATCAGAGATAAAATATACAAAAGACATATTGTATAAAATTTGTGTTTAAGTTGTATGATATTGGAGTTATATATACCTGGATATAAAAAAATATATGTAAGTTGTAGATAATTTAATTTCTTATCTCCAGTTAGATATTAGTCATCCTCAGCAAGTCTTGGTTTAGCAGAGTTATTTTGGAGGTTTAATTAGTTGTAAACACCAAGAGCAGCCCTAATTATCTTCACAGCTCGAAATTTACAAATATCGAACATAAGTTAGAATCTGCAAAAGAATTTTTACACGTATACTCTTCTCGTGATTGGATATCTCCTTATATTACTTTTTGTAAAGCATAATTTGCAACCGGATCAATAATTTTAATTTCATTTCTATCCTCTACTTGATGCTTAATTTCTATCTAGTAGGACTAATGATCCTTGTAATACTACTTAAATCCTAATAAAGTAATATATATATATATATATATATATATATATATATATATATATATATATATATATATATCCTTTGTTTATAAAAAAAATGTTCTTTTTTTTTCTTTTTTTCTAGTTGTTGATTTTTGTAGATCGAGGATGAAGAACGACAAATAATATCATGAATTCAAGTGGAAACAGTTTTCAGGCGAAGCAAGAATCTGGTGGAACCAACAACATTAAATTGACCTTAAAGGCTACTACATCAACAAGTTAAAGGAAGTGGGGAGGCTTTAAAAATCCAAGAATTGTACGTGTATCGCGTACTTTTTGCGAAAAAAATAGACACAGTAAAGTCTGCACAATAAGGGGTCTTAGAGATAGAAGAATTAGACTTTCAGTGCCTATTGCAATACAATTCAATAAGGGGTCGGACGTTATCAGTTTTGTGTTTGATTTAAGAGGAAAGAGAAGAGGAGGAAAAAAAGAAGGAAAATGGTGTAACTAAATCCCTTAATTGAAGGCACTAATAATGGATTGAAAGACTTTTAAGATGGAATGTATATATTTTGTAAACAAAACTTGTGTAGGTAGGATAATTTACTAAATATGAATATTTAGGGTAATATAGTTTACTATATGGCATAAGAATGTAAAAATCCCTTGTTTAGTTTTATGTCTACCCCGCCTTTTGTTTTAGCTATTTTCAATAAGGATTATTCAAACGTTACTGTACCTAGAATGGTTCCACTTTGTATAATGTTATTCCCTCCGGTCCACAATAAGAGACCATTTTACTTTTTTATTTTGGTCCAAAATATGTGTTCATCTATATAATCAACAAAGAATTAATTTTAATTGACTTTATTTATATATTTTATGTGTCAATGTAACAATTAATTAAGGTTAATTTAGTGAATACATCTTTTTTTCTCCAAGAGTTTGTATTTCCTTAATAGATGTGCCAAAAGAAAAATTATCACTTATTAGTTATTATGGACCGGAAGGAGTACTGTATAAAATTTAATATATATGTATCTTTATTAGCAAAAACAAGGAAAACTACCAGCAATGTTCATTCATAAGTAGCTCATTACAAAAATTGGTCAATTCTTAAAATATTACTAATATTAGCAAATTAGCTATTTATAGCAAAAAATATCAAATTTTTGCTTTCTTTTGAGTGAGTACTATTGGAATTGATTGGATATATCTTAAGTAGCTTGAATCTCAGTTTTGGGATGATTTGGTGAAGTTTTGAGGTGGTTTGAATTGAAAATTCGAAGTAAAAATCGAATATGAAAAAAAATGATATGTGTATCGCATATGTATCATATTTGTCTCGGTTGTGTATCACATGTACATCCACGTATACCTGTGTGTGTGAGATACATGTGTCGCAGAAGAATTTTTTGAACTCAATTTAATTACGAGTTTTGATTAAAAAAAAACTAGTCCTAATCACCTCCAATCTTCCTCAAATTTTGTATATTGACTTATCTATATCTTTTCAATGAATTTCAACTATACCATTATAAAAATTCCTTTTTTGTTTAGATTTTTGGAATATCATATATTTTTTATTTTATTTTTTGTATTTCATCACCTTATTTGCTATCTCATCCATAAAATTTCCTTTCCGTCTTGCATATAATGTTGTTAATCACGCTTAAAATATGTGGTAGATGATTTTTGCATGTGATTCTTTGAGAGAAAGAACCTTATTTATTTGGTTTTTCAATTTTTATATATGTTTGGCTAGTTTTGGTAAGTCTATGACTAATGGCTAGAGATTGGCAAGTTGAAACTATTTGGGAAATTTGTGTAAGTTTTCAAAAAAAAACATTTTCAATTATCTTCCACCTTGGCCTACCCTACCACCCATGACCCAAACGCCTAGCTCTCTAGTATATATCTACTCTCACCACCTTGTATAGTCATCCCGCTCCTTATCACCCCAATCAACCTATCATAGCTTTACTAAGAGTTCTCAACCTAAATATGAGCCCATTTGGATTGGCTTAAAAAAAATGGCTTTTAAGTACAAGTGCATAAAAGCAGCTTTTAAGTGCTGGAGCTTATTTTATAAATAAGCAGTTACATGTTTGGATAAAAGTGCTGAAACTTAAAAAAAGTTATTGAAGTGTTTGGCAAACAAGTGGTGGTAAGCACTTTTTCTTATTAAAAAGATGAAAATATAAAAACTTTGGTATTATAAAAAAAATGAAGAGGAAAGAAGAGGGTAATTTTGGTATTATAAAAACTTATAAGGGCAAGAGATTAATTTTATTGGTCAAAATAAAATGGCTTTCAAGCCAAAATAAAAAAGTTAGGGTCTGCCAACTTGTTGCTTTTGACTTTTTTAAGCACTTTTTAATTTTTTTTTAAGCAACTTTTTTTGTTGCCAAACACTCCAAACAATAAAAAAAAATACTTAAAAGCTGGTTTGACCAGCTTTTAAGCCCATCTCAACACCCTCATAATGACGACTGTAACTCCATCATGCATTTTTTTTTTGTAAGTTGGAAGACACGATCTTATGTTATTTTTTAATGAGTTTTCTCTAGGTAGTAAGTCAACACTAAATCAAAAACAATTTTCTATACACTTAAAACAATCGGCGGAATCTATATTTCTAACTGTATACGGGTAAAATCGAAAACATTGCTTACCCGATTTCCCGATGAGGAAGATGGACGAGGGATACGAGCATACGAGGTTGAAATCGAGACTGAGAGCTTTTCGTGCCGAGGCCTATAACAGGTGAACGATGTGTTTATTGTCGGGCATGATGAAGCAACACTCCCCAGACTAAAAACGAGCTACGAGACCTTGAAAAATATGGCAAACGGTTCTGCATGACTAACAGAGGGTCGTGATATCCGCACCCAACCGGATATCACGGCACAGATCTCGCTCGGTGTTGGTTACAAATTAGTAATTGATGAAAATAAGGATTTTTACCCTTTTAGAATTGTACTACAGATGAAACTCTCCTACTTTATAAAAAGGAAGCTCTATCTTTAATATAACACATTGTAACATGCGAATCAAGGCAACACAAATTCATTTTTTGTTCTTTCGCTATTGCAGAGTTCTTATTTTACTGTTTGTTCTTCGTTCATAAGTGGCTTCGAACTAAGGGTCCGATCGAAGGCAAAACTACTGTTCAATCTAAGTTCAAGCCGGGCCGTGATATTACAATTGATTTGATCGTTCATTTTTCTTTAACTCATTTATCTAATATTCTATATTAGTGTGTTGAATCTATCCACGTATCCTAAAAATCGCATACAGATTTAATTGTTATCCATTTTAAGAGTAAACAGTTTGGCGCCCACCATGGGGTTAAGGATAATAGGGGTGTCTTAATACGAATATCCATAACACATTCTATTTTATGCTTGTTCTTTAAAATCTTAATTGTAGATCAACTTAAAAATGTCACTCAGTTTACCCACTTGAACATTGACGATGAGTCTAGCCATCATGGTGAGAACAATAATCTGGTGCCTAGCAATGAGGTGCCCCCTTCTAATCCCAACGGAGTCCCAATTGTCGATTCGGTCGATGCCAACTCGCAGGTGGCTATCAATGCCAATCTGCCAACCGATCCCGAAAATAACATTCATGGAGGATCTCGACCAACAACTTGAGAAACGCTCGAAGACGAAGGTGACAAGGTAAGCTAGTGGCTAATCTTCGAAATTTTTCACACTCAACAGGCGACAATAACACAACTACAGAATAAAGGCCACACCGCTAGTAGGGTCGAGCCCGAACAATCCAGGGAAAGAACTGATGAAACGAACAAACTAACGAGAGGCCATATGAAGCTATGCTCGGGGTCAACCCCGAGATAATGAAAATACTTGAAGTATTGAAAAATTAGGTGGAATCAGGTAAGAAGAAAATTGAGGCCAACGACAAGAAGATGGAAACATTCAATTCCAGTGTCGATCAAATCCTAGGAGCACCCCCGATATTGAAAAGACTGGACTCCAAGAAATTTATCCAAAAAGCCTTTCCCTACAAGTGCAAAACCAAAGCCAATCCTGAATAGGTTGATGTATACCCGATATTCCAAAATATAACGGAACCTCGGATCTGAATGAGCATGTAACCTCCTATACATGCACCATCCAATGAAACGACTTAGAGGATGATGAAATCGAGTCAGTATTACTGAAGAAGTTTAGGGAGACTCTGTCAAAAGGAACAATGATATGGTATCACAACTTGCCCCTATATTCCATTGACTCATTTTCTATGCTTGTAGATGCTTTTGTGAAGGATCATGAAGGGGCCATCACGGTCGAGACTAGAAAATTAGACCATTACAATGTTAAACAAAAAGATAATGAGATGCTTAGGGAGTTCGTGTCAATGTTCCAGATGGAACAAATGGACCAGCCTTCAGTTCCGTGTGATTGGGCTATTCAGGTGTTTGCTAAAGGACTTAACCGTCGAAGATCCTTGGATTCACAACAGATAAATAAAAATTGGTAGAGTATCCGGCGGTATCTTGGC
The DNA here is from genome assembly GCA_026770625.1 of Nicotiana glauca. NCBI lineage: Eukaryota > Viridiplantae > Streptophyta > Magnoliopsida > Solanales > Solanaceae > Nicotiana > Nicotiana glauca. The sequence goes on along the minus strand of MU711844.1, from coordinate 2,617 downwards.
TGACGTCCACAATAGGTACAAGTCAAAGATCAGAGTCGAGGACGACCAACTCAAAGCCCCTTCTAGGTCTGTTTAACCTATGCCGAAGACAAGTCTAAAGAGCCATTGATCATGAGCCAAGGCCAATACTGGATCGGTACCAAACATATAGCGGATCAAAGGGGAAACGGGTCCGGGTGTCACCTCACAAGGAACAAAAAGAGAAGCGATCGAGGGCCCAATATGTGACGACCCGGCCCGTTGTCACGAGAGTTACCTCCCCGTTTCCCCCTTATTGTGTTGTTTCATGTTCTATATCAGTATTAGAGTCTATCGGGTGAATTTGGACTGATTCTGGTTGGAAATAAGGCATATAGCCTCTTAGAAAAGAGTTTGTTTCAGAAAAGTCAATCGGAAGTTGACTATGTGGTTAGAGGGATCGGATGTGAATTTCGGTGGTTCGGTTAGCTTCAGGAGGTGATTTATGACTTAGGGGAGCGATCGAAATTGAATTTGGACGTCCAGTGTAGAAATAGGCTTGAATTGGCGATGTTGGAATTTTGGCGAAATACGGTTAAAAGGTGAGATTTTGATCCGGGAGTCGGAATGGAATTCCGATAGTTGCAGTAGCTTCGTTAGGTGATTTTGGATATGTCTGTAAATTTTGAGATCATTCGGACGTCGTTTGGTCGGGTTTTTGATTGGATGTGAAATTCGGAAGTTTTAAGGAAAATTAGGCTTGAATCCGTGGTAATTTGGTGATTTTTGTGTTAAAGTACGTGTTTTTAGGATTGGAACAAGTTCGTATCGTGTTTTAGAGTGGGTTTGTATTTTTGGTTGAGGTCCCGGGGGCCTCGGGATGGTTTCGGATGGTTAAACGGAAGGAAATTGGTAAAATTGCAGGTTTGTTCTTAAAGCTTCTGGTATTTCCGCATCTGCGGAAATAGGACCGCAGGAGCGGTTCCGTAAATGCGGCTCTTTGATCGCAAAAGCGGCCATTTAAGGCCTGGGCTTTTTCCGCAAAAGCGGACTTTGTTCCGCAGAAGCGGATTTGTGACCGCAGAAGCGGTCCTGAGGAATTGAGTGACACCGCAGAAGCGGTATATTGACCGCAAAAGCGGTTAACGCAGGTGCAGTTTCTGGACCGCAGAAGAAAAAATCACAAAAGGGTTAAATGAAATAGTGTATTCGATTTTCAGAAGTTAGAAATCATTTTGGGGTGCGAACTAAGGCGTTTTGGGCGATTTCGAAGAGACATCGAAGGAGAATCATCAGGTATGGAAATTTGGACTTGGATTATGATATTATAGTGTAAAAACATAAATTAATCACTGAAAATTCAAGGAATTTAGGGGTAAAAATGGTGGTTAGGGCTTGAAGCCTAAAAGAGGCTAAATTTGGAATTTGAAGGGGCTATTGGTTTCCGATTTTGATAAATTTTAAATGTATGGACTCGTGGTGAGACGAGGATTTTGGAAATGTGAATTTCGTAATTTTTCGAGAAGCAGGCCCGGGGCTCGAGTTTTGGCAACTTCGTATTTTGGGTGTTTTTCGAGTTATTTCGATTGGGTTATGTTCCATTAGCCTGTTTTGATGTATTCCTATTGGTTTTGATCAGATTTGGCACCCGTGGAGGTCGATTCTCAAGGGAAAGGCATTGCAGACTAGTTTTTGAGCCGGTTCGAGGTGAGTAATAGATGTAGATGATGACCTGAGGGTTTGAAACCCCGGTATATCACACTGTGACACTATGATGAGGCGAGACACGTACTCTACCGCGAGTGCGGGGTCGATTGTGGTTGAGGACTTTAAACTAGTCCGACCGAATGATGTTGAACTATATCATTGGCTTGAAATTAGCCGGTAAACCTCCTACTTGGATGGTTATGGAGATATTTGGGGCTGTATGCCGACTATTTGGATCCCGTAGGGATTGTTATCACTGTTCCCATACCGTAAAACATGTTTTCCTGATATTAGTCCTTAATTGAATATTGTATCGAAATGGCTAGTAAAACTCTAAGGTTTTAAACACCTAATTAAAATTCTGATAATTGAAACTAAAAATGGTAAGTATGATTGTGCATTCATGACTATGCATGGATCGGGCTGCACGCCGCAGCGGGTGTGATATTATATTGCGCTTGGGCTGTAGGAGCCCCTCCGGAGTCTGAACCCCCATAATGAGCGCCGGGTACCCATGGATCGGGCTACGCGCCATAGCAATCATGTACATTGCATTCATGCATTGATATATTTATCTGTTTTGACTGTTTCTGTTAGCTGTGGTTACACTGTTAAACGTGTAGGAGTACTGTTCTTAGATTTACTTTGCGCTATATTTTGGGATTTCTTACTGTCAGACATTATATATGTCTATTACCACTGAGTTGGAAGTACTCATTTTACTCCCTGCAACATGTGTGCAGATCCAGGTACTTCAGGAGCTAGTTGAGCTTTTCTGCTGTCTTCAGAGTTGCATAAGGAGTTGTCGAAGTAGCTGCATGACGTTCGCAGAACCCGACTTCTCTCATATTTCCTATTATTTGACTTTTTCGCGTATTTCAGACTATGTTGTTTTACAGTATATTTTTGCTATTCTGGTAGAGGCTCTAGACTCATGACCCCCAGATCTTTG
>MDKF010103269.1:0-14653 GCA_026770625.1 Nicotiana glauca | reverse complement strand
AAAAACAAAAGAAAAGAAAAAAGATGTTGGGAAAGATCCCTCACAATAGTTTTTCCTTCCAAGATAACCTAACAAAGACTACTTGCCTTCTTTGGGCGACATTTTTAGTTTAAATAGGGTTTAGGTCTTAAAATCCCGTTTTTACGGCACCTGCCGCGGTCGCGGTGGAACCGCGACAGAACAGTGCCTCTGATTCTTCAATCTTCTGCAGCAGCTTGTCACCGCGGTTCTACCGCGGTCGCGGTGGAACCACGGTGGAACCGTGATTGCGGCACTAAAGGGCTGGTACAATGTGACTTCAATGGGAATTTGTATTTTTGGCCTCTTTGCTCCAGTATTGACTCCAAAATAGCTCCTTAGCCTTCCTTAGCCATTTAATACCTATAAATCATGAAAAACACTAATAAGAGCATTTTGTTATCATATATATCATCAAAACAACATAAGAATGTGATTATTTAAGGCGTGATTATAGTCAAATTCACCTATTATTAATATTCCTCAGGTGTTTGCGTTCTTTTGTCAACAAACGTTGCTTTAATTAAGAATATTAAAATCTATCACTCTACGCACTAGTTAATCCCTTTTTTAATGATGACGTATTTGTGTTAGGTTGCAACAAAATCCCAACTAAATCCATCTTTTCCTCTTAATTCTTTTGTAAAAATTCTAAGTTTCTGCTCCATTTTGATAAATTTATTAGCATAACTTAAACGTTCTTCTTTTGTCTTAATGGAGAATTTGTCTTAAATATTATTATAAAAAAGTTGCTATTTTTACCAGTATTAAACAAAATTTGCATCAAGTAGAATCATATAACTTGATAATACTTGTATTTAAACTATTGAATTTTGCATGCTTATCGAGTATTTCAAAAAATTTTACCATTGTGTGCCTACTTCTTTTGACTTTATTAGGAAAACAATTTTGTTTACTCCAATAAATGTCTTGCATTACTTCTGTATTATTTTTGTATCTTGTTTTACTATCGAAGCTATCTTATGATTTACTGTCTTGCGAAAGAGTATAAGGAATATATAAGAGATCTCAAAAGCAATTCAAGCATAGAGCTTCACTAGTGTATACCATGTTCCGACCCCCCTCAGTCAAACACTTCCAATCTATGTAAAATATACAATAATGACTGTCAATTCACTCGATCACTTCTATATTTTGAGTCTAAATCTTCGGTCAAAGAGTCAAATCTGGTGACCTGATATCGATCTTTTCGAATTCCATTAACTTAGCAGTCCACATATAATTTAGGAGCTAATTAGGTCTAAAAATTCCAATTTGTACTCATCTAATCTAATGTTATAGAGGCTTAAATCCATGCATAATCATTAAAGTTATTACATCATCAAACTGACGATCCTAGCTCATTTGTTATCCCTCACCTATAGCTTGGTGCCCTAGAAATGGAGAAATCGTGGAATACCAGTTTTTTCTAGAGTTATTAACCTAAAATATCCTTAAAACTATAATATTTTTGCCAGTTTCCTACTTAAACTATTCAGTGTCCCCAAAACACCCCGAACTATTTTGCCATTCATATTAAAAATCCCTCATTGCATTCTTAGAGGTGCATGTAGTATCCACTCCTAATTATTTAAAAAACATGCCATGTAATAGCACTACACGTGGCTATTCAAATCAGCCTAAAACCTGCCTAAACTATCATATTATTGTCAGTTATCTACTTAAAATATTCGGTGTCCCCAAAATCTCTCTGAACTATATTTTCCTATATATTAAAATCCCATGTTAGACTTTTAAAGGTACATCTATCTAACTATTACCTTGTGATTTTAAAAAAAATATTTATATAGTTTACTCATAATGTATTGTTTACTCTGGGATGATTGATTAATTTTAGGAGTTTTGCCAAAATAATATTTAATGTACTGTGTTAATTGTAGGTTTAATTGTGATTGTGTTTTATGCCAAACTCCAATTGAATAAGTCATTTATATTCACTTTATATTAAAGTAAAAATACAAATAAAGGCATATAGTGTTGCATTGCTTAAAAATCATCTTTTATACATAAAAAAGATTACACAAAATAAAACTCCAGAAATAAAAAATTAAGTAGCGAACAAATACAATTACATTCTCTAATTTCAGATTACATAGAGAAGGTTCAAGATATTCAACTTTATTCTCTATATAGTATTGAGTTTAATAAGAAAATTTAAATTGGTATTCTTTCAACAATATGTGTAAGACATGAAAGAAGACTAAAACAAAAAAAAAAATAGATCATTTTCGAGGAAACAAGAGAGGGGGAAATTTTTACAAAGGAAATTCATATTGAGAACTGAAGAAAAAAGGTTTTAAAATGAAGAAGAATGCAGAAAAAAAACAAAGAAATATAAAAAAAGAAGAAGAAGAAGAAGGAGGAGGAAGAATGGTGAAAAAAAATGAGGAAGAAAGATGAATATAACTAAAATAAGGAGAAATTTTATTTAGAAGTTAAATGTGAAAGAGGCTTAGGCTAATTAGGTATTATTTTCCGTTATATGAGCCATTTTTATTGCTTTTTCCAGCTGTCACGCACTCCCAAACGAGTGTTTACACACGTTATGCCAGGTCAGCGACGAGGGATTTTTAATATGAAGGATAATAAAGTTCAAGGGGATTTTGGGGATACCGAATACTTTGAGTAGAAAACTAATAAAAATATTATAATTTAAGGGGTTTTTAAGGTATTAACTCTTTTTTTTATATATTCAAGGAAACCTCGAGATCACGAGACTCCTATCTTGTTGGTGGTCCATAAGTCTCACGACGGACTTTCTTGCGTTGGCTACCTATGCTATCACGGTTACACTATCAGGATTACATCAGGTGTCGGTTAAGTGGCCCAACTTCGCGATCGAGGTACTATACTTTGTGTTCACATATATTAACTGAGTAAACCTCTTCCTAGGTACGCCCTCTGCATGTTTGAATCATTGTTCCCCGTTATTTTATAATATATTGTATTGTATTGTATCGTATTGTACCGTATCGTTTTATGAATGCAATGTTTGAATAAATTGTATTGTTTGTCATTGTTAAATAATATTTTTTTTTCTGTTTGGTTTGACTGTATAATACTGTACTGTAACTGATAAGTTTACTAAAATACCCTCAATTATTTAAATATTGAATTTATCAAAAATTATGCATAAAATAATTTTTAAAAAATAAAACAGAAGAAGGCAAAGCAAAACAAAGGGGCACAACTAATTAGAATTGAGTTAAAAACAAACTAGGAGAAAAAGTAAAATAGAAGGTGGCAAACACCTTTAACGTTGGCGGCAAAAGTAATGGAAAAAAATAAAGTAGGTTAGAAGTTGGAGATTTGGAGTTAAAATAAAAAAAAAAGTAAAGGGTAAAATAGAATTTTGGAATGATAATTTAGGGCATAATTGGAAAGAAAAATAGGAAACGATCCCACCACACCAAATCGGTTGTTTAAAAAAACGGGACTTTTCATTGTTCCGGAACAATAGATTTAACAATACAATACAACCAATTTTAATGAAACAATCAAAACAAACATTGTTTTGGGATAACAATACAATACGATACAACGAGGAACAACCATCCAAACAACCTGTTAGTCCTGATACATCTACAGATAGGGGTGGCAAAATGATTCAATGAAAACAGTTAACCACCCATATTAAATAAACTTTTTAAAAACGGGTCAAATATGGATAATAACCATATTATCCATTTAGAAAATGGATAACCAATGGGTCTAACTTTTATATTTGTAAAGCCAAAATTGGGGATTCCTCAAGCTAGGGAGACTAAGAATTCTTCCAAAAGTGATCATATACAAGAAGTCATGGATTATATGGATAACCCATAATCCGCCGATTAACCTATTTTTATCCATATTAAATATGGGTCGGATCAGATAATTGATCTGTTTTTTCATTACTCATTTTCGACCTGAACCATATTCGACCCGCCCCGCCCGTTTGGTACTCCAGATCACCCAAGCGTGAGATCTAGTTGTATTGTATATCTGAAATTATAGCTTCTATTTTTAAATAAGCTAGTCAAGTGCCAGTATATGACCCTTGAATTTGTGTCGTAAGTAAAAAAATTTCCTAAAAGGATTCTCTTCATTTTACATTAACTAGATCTTTGTTATCTGAAAACAATTTTCAGTATGGCAATCAAAAAACGAATAAAAGAGATTAGAACTTTGCATACGGTCAAAATCGAGCTTGCCCAATTTTGTATGGTTAATCGAGACCCGGGTGGCAGGCCAAGGTTCGACCTCATGTTGTATCAGACCTGACACGAAGATAGATTGCTAAGCTCATGAATCAGTGACCGATCATGATCGAGGCTAGCTGTGATTGAGACCGAGCGGGATGAAGATCGAAAGAAGCCTGCCGAGTCGAACAACATAAAGCCGAGATATTCGAGATTAGGAACGGATCACGACAAAAATTCCGCCACGTATCAATTCAAGATCGGTTAATTAGCCAATCACGGAATTTTCTTCTGTATTTAGAATTGTACCATAAGTAGAATTCATCTACTATATAAAAGAAAAATTCCAATAACTTTGTAATCATCACATTCACGCATAACAAAGCAATGATATAACATTTTCTCTCTTAAGCTCTCTTATTCTGTTGTTCAGTTCTTACTCTTCAATAACATACTCAGTTGGTTCGAGGGCGACCTAGCTCGAGGGCCAAAACTGCACATTACATTGGTTTGCTTTATTTAATAGTCAATTTCTAACATCAATTCTCGTATTTATCAACTTGTGTAAAGTGAAATCACGTATCCTTAAACCCACTTAAAAATTTAATTGTTATCCAATTTTAAGCGTAAACAGTTTGGCGCCCACCGTGGCCTTGATTTTCATGTGGAACTCTCAAGCAGTACCTACACACATCGATAATGGCCTTAGTTTTCATGGTGAAAACGACAATATAGCCACCCTAGGGAATGAAGTGCCCCCGGTTGTCCTCGAGGGTGTACCAATTGCAGACCCTATCGACGTCAGTTCCTAGTTGCCCTGAATGCAAATCTGAGTGTCGACCCCGAAAAAGCATCCACAGAGACGTTCGATCGTCCGGTCAGAACGCACTGGGCGACGAAGAAGGCGGGATCAGCCTTCGAATAATATTCGAAATGTTGAATGCTCAACAAGATACAATAGTGCAACTCCAAAATCAGAACCATGCACTGCGTAGGGTCGAACCCGAGCCATCATAGAAAGTTCTTCATAGGGCCGAACCAGTGCCGAGGAGGTCAAATGTGAATGAATCAGGGACCGACCCCACTATCATAAAAATACTCGAGGAGTTGACAAAGCCAATTGAATCAGAGGAAAAGAAAATTGAAGCGAATGACAAAAAAGTGGAAACATATAACTCCCAAGTTGATCAAATTTTGGAGGCACCACCGATTTTGAAGGGTTTGGATTCAAAGAAGTTCGTGCAAAAGCCCTTCCCACCGAGGGGCTCCTAAGCCTATTCCAAAGAAATTCCGCATGCTAGAAATTCCTAAGTATAATGGAACTACCAATCCTAAAGAGAATGTACTTCTTACACATTCGCAATAAAGGGGGACGATCTAGAGGACGATGAGATTAAGTTCGTACTTCTAAAGAAGTTCAGAGAAACTTTGTCAAAGGGTGCGATGATATGGTACCATAATTTGCCACCTAACTCCATGAGGATATAAAACTACTACAATCTCGGGATAACTAATCCTGAGATTAATTATACCGCAGTTTTCTACCAACCAAACTTGAAATAAACTCTTCTTAAATTTAGTCTCGAGATTAATTATTCCTTATTCCTAATACCAAACGAGCCTTTATCTTTAAACCCCATCGTTTGCTTATTTTCTTTTTCATAAAGCTCAGCACAAATAACATGCTTACACTCAACATAGAAGAATCCATTTAAACTTGGAATTAGATCTGCAAGAGAAGTAAATGTATAATTTGGGAGTTAAAGGATGATGAAGATTCATGTTTTGCTTTTTGTGTTTAACCAAGATTTCATAGGTATTGGAATTATAACCCTTTTTTTTTCATTTTCCTTTTTCTTTCAGTATTTAGCAATTCTATTTATTAAAAATCAAGTGCTTGCTATGGTTTTGTGAATCTATTCCCTTCACACTTTTCTAGTCTGCTTCCATACATGGGTTTCTGGTGTAACCTACATATGAGATTTGGGAGGGGAAAAACGGTAAGAAAGAGAAAAAGGAATTCTTGGAAATAAATAGAATAAAAGCTGACATGCAAAAAGGGGTTAAAAGCATTCATTTGACAGAATTAGTTACTTATTTTGCGAACTTGGAAGAATTGTTAATTTTCAAAGTAATATTAGATAGCCAAAATTAAATCTAATCCTATACTTTAGTGTTGACTCGATGGTGTCATGTAAGCCGAAAGCTACATTATATTTTTTTCTCGTTTCTTTGATTTTTCTTTTCGTTCATTCTTTTTATCTATTTCATTCATGTTAAAATTTAAGTCATGTCTCTTAGACTAAGAATCACAACTCCACTCGCTTTGTTAGCGCTTCGAGTATTCTCATCACCTCGGAAGTTTCTCCAGGTCGAACTCATCCGGTCCTGGGATAATCCGTTCATCTCTCTGAATGTCTTCTCTAATCTGCTCGGGTTTCAGTCGTGTTCTGGGGGTGATTTAGAGTCTATAGTTGTGCTATTTCCACTTACTGAGCTTGTAGAATTTCAAAATCAATCATAATCCAACTCCATCACCTTCCCCTTCGGGTGCTTCTTGAGCCGATGGCCGGGGTGCCCCATGAATGTTGTTTTTGGGGTTAGTTGTCAGGTTGATATGGATGGAAACTTGTGAGTTAACGTCAGCCGAATCAGCAATTGCGACACAATTAGTATCAATAGGGGATACGTCATTGTTTGGTACCACATTATTGTTTTCACCGTCGTGGACGACTCTGTAACGACCTGATTGGTCGTTTAGAGATCTAGCACGTCGTTCGGCGGTTTGAGGCCATGAACAACTTCACTTCAGGTATTATGACTTGTACGCGTAGCCGAAATTGAAATTGGGGGAGTTCAGAGTTAATTTGGAAAGAGAATTCTCATTTTAAAAGTTTTAAATTGGCGAAATTGTCAAGAATTAGATTTTTGTGTCAACGACCTCGGGATCGGGATTTGAAGGTTCCAACAGGTTTATGTAATGATTTTGGATTTGGGCGTGGGTCCGGATCGGGTTTTGGATGACCTGAGAGCGTTTCGGCGCCTATTATGGAAGTAAGCATTTTGGAAGACTTTCATAAGTTTGGGTTGAAGTGAATCTCAGTGTTATCGATGTCCGTTTGGGATTCCGAGTTGGTGAATAGCTCTGCATGGTGATTCTTGTATTGGGAGAGCGATCAGAAGTGGATTCAGAGGTATGTAGGTCATTTTGGAGTAATTTGGCGAAAGTTAGAAATTTGAAGGTTTTTGAGAAGTTTGACCGGAAGTGGACTTTTTTATATCGGGGTCGAATTCCAATTTCGGAAGTTAGAGTAGGTTCGTAATGTCGAATATCACTTGTGTGCAAAATTTGAGGTCAATCGGAGGTGATTTGATAGGCTACGACATCAGATGTAGAATTTTGAAGTTCTAAGGATCATAAATCTCGAATTGGGGCGTGATTCGTGATTTCAGCGTTGTTTGATATGATTTGAGGACTCGAGCAGGTCCGCGTTATATTATGGGACAGGTTGGTGTGATTAGACCTCGAGTGGATAACGGATCGAATTGGAGTTGGGAGGAAGAGCTGAAGCCTGCTGTCATCTAGTGTAACCGCACCTACGAGGTCTTGGCCGTAGGTGCAGAGGCGCAGAAGCAACCTTTGTGCCGCATAAGTGGAAGTGGCTGGGCTAGGCTGGTATCGCAGATGCGGTCATCTCGCCACAGAAGTGAGACCACACATGTGGAAGGAAGGGCACAAATGCGGAATTTAAGGGCTTGGAGGAGGATCGCAAAGCGGATTGTGGGTCGCACCTGCAGAACTGCAGAAGCGGTCAAGTGACCGCAGGTTCAGAAATGTTGGAGGCAGTGAGGTTCCTTAAATCGGGGGTTGGGTTCATTTCAACCCCATTTCTTCCATTGGCACCGATTTTGGATCATTTTTGAAGTGCCATTTTCATCACCAAGCATGACGTAAACGGTTTATGCTAGTTTTGAGTTAAATACATTGATTATGTAGAGATTCTAGCATGAAAATTGGTAGAAACTAGGGGTTTGACGGAAAACCTAGAAAATTGGTATTTTCGGATTTTGACCACGATTTTGGACATAAAATTAAGAGTAAATTACATATTTGAGTTTGTGAGGTTATAGTTAAAGTTTATTTTCAAAAAATTTCGGATTCCGAACTGGTGGGCCTGAGGGCGTTTTTGTTAACTTTTCAATCAGGATTAGAGAGTGTTATAAATTGGATTACTATGAGTGTGGGCCCAAGTGAAGTTTAGTTTTGAAGACTGATAAAGGAACTTAGACATGAACTAGGTCCATCCCTCAGGTGCACAAAAATGGGCAGATTCGAGCATGTTGGATGCATATGAAGGAGATAAGCTTAACGTGGTATATTTAATATCTCCTGATCGAAAAGGTTGCATAATTGATAAGGAGAAGGAATCCTTACTCAAAGAGAACATTATCCAAGATAGGGAAGGAGTTAGATGTTGAGATCAACTAGAGCTCTTCCACCAAGGAAGATTTGCATAAAAAAGCAGAAGTTAAATGCGAATTGAGAGCAAAATAGCAATGCTTTTTGTAAGCCATTCTTGTGTGATTCAACTGTGCAAACCTGAAGCTACATGAACCAGATTGAAGAACCAGCTCCATAAAGAGTTTTATGTGCATTTCTTTATTTCTAGTTCAATTGTAGTAGGTGTTTTATATTGTACCTTTCAGCTTAATCTAGAAGCAATTGTAATAGGTACTTTGAGTATTCAAGTTAGAGTTAACTTGAAGTTGTCGCAACATTTAGAGTTTGGTTGCTACGAAGGGATTATAGTTAATCCTTTAATTTACAAAGAGTTTTGTAAATGCTGTTTTGGCTCAGTGATTTTAGTAGAAGATTGGAAAAATCCTACTGAGTAGGTCGTGGTTTTTTTTACCTTTTGAGCCAGGTGTTTTACACGTAAAAATCTCTGTATTCTTTATTTTCTTTATTTATTATTCCACAAATAGTAGTAGTTGGAACTCATAGAAGAACCTGGTCCTTCTATAGTTTAGATAAGTGAAAAATGGGTACAACACAAATGAACCCCCTTCTTGTGTGGTATTGACGTTTAGAACATCAATTGGTATCAGAGTAGGTAATCCTTGAAGAGGTTAACACCTTAGGAAAAGATCAAGATGAGTGCACCACCTAGAAACTGGGAAGGGCAATCCACTGTTAGGCCTTCACTCTTTAATGGTCAGTACTATTCTTGGTGGAAGAACAGGATGAGGGATCATATCATAGGATAAGACTATGAACTTTGGGACATAGTCACTGATGGTCCCTTGGCAACTACAAAGAACAATGCTGAAGGAGTGGACGTGCCAAAGACAAGAGTTGATTGCACTACTAAAGACTTGAAGAAATGGGAGAAGAATGCCAAGGCCAAGAAATGGCTTGTGTGTAGACTGGGTCCATATGAGTACAGAAGGATTCAATGTTGTACCACTGCCAAGGAGATATGGTACACTTTACAAGTGGCTCATGAAGGAACTCCTTAAGTAAAGAGATCAAGTGGAACACTGCTATATTCTCACTATGACAATTTCACTATGAAGGAAGGAGAAACTATTCAAGAGATGTAAAGGTTCACAACACTAACAAATGAACTTAAATCTTTTGGGAGAATTATCCTTGAAGAAGACAAGGTCGAGAAGATCTTGACAAGGGTCTTACCAGTCTCTTGGGAAAGCAAAATCACTACCATTCAGGAATCGAAGAATATTTCCACTCTTAAGTTGGATGAGCTAATTGAAAATCTCACTGCCTATGAACTTAGAAGGAAAACCATGAAGATGGATGCACCAACGAAGGAAAGGAGCATGCATTCAGAATCACTGAAGGTGGTGATCTAGAGGAGGATGAAATGACCATGATCACAAAGTATTTCAAGAAGTACCTAATGAGAGGAAATGGTCCTTCAAGAAATGGAAGCTACAACAAATAAAGGATTCCTAAAAGTCAAACCAATGAGGGCTGTTACAAGTGTCGGAAGAATGATCACCACATAAAAAAGTCCCCTCTATGGGAAATAGAATGGATGAAGGAAGAACTGAACGAAGGAACAAGTTCAACCCAGGAAGAACAAAGGATCAACAAAGGCTATGGTTGCTGCCTGGGGAGAAAGCTCAGATGAGGACTCAGAGGGTGAATATGGATATGGACAAGCACTTATGCCAATTGGAGAACCCGATGAGGAATATGAGGTAAGTATAATTCATCTCAAATACAAGATTAAATTTTTGTCTAAAGAAAGGCTATCAGAGTTACTCCTGGATTTCATTGATGAATCTGAGGATCTAAACAATAAAAAGAAACAATTGTCTAAGGAGTGTGTGATTTTGAAAGCTAAGTGCAAAAATCTAGAACTTAGGGCTAGCTAAAGTGAAAGTAAAAATGCTTAGTTAAAGAATCAGGTTCATGAACTTGACACCACTATCCTAGAGATTGGAACTGAAAATCTAAAATTGAAAGTAGGAACTGGTAAAAAGAAAGCAGATCACACACAACTCACTATAGAAGAAAATATAGGAAAAATGAAAGATGAGTTGCACAAAATAGATGAGTAGATAAGAGTCCTTAAGGAGGATCTAAAAAGGTTAAGTACGAGCTAGACAGAACCTGAAAATGGAATAGGTCCTCTGATGCACTTTCATAGCTACACGAATACCATAGTAGCAACAAGAGAGGACGTGGCTACGAGACCCCTGCACCTAAGTGGGATCCCAAAATCAAGTACCTTACATTTCCTGAGAATAAAATTTGCACACAGTGCGGTAAAATTGGTTACTATAAAAGTGAATATATTGCAAAAGAAAAGGATAGTCAAAAGAATGAAGAATTTGTTCAGGGGAAAATAGGCTGCCAGGTTGGGCTAAAAAGAATCTGATTTACCCTTTTGCCTATAGAAAGGGACCCAAACTAGTTTGGGTTCTTAAGACTAACTCCTGATTTCCTTTTGCGGGTCCAAGTGAAGGGGAGCAACCTAATATGGTACATGGATAGTGGCTGCTCAAAGCATATGACAGGAAGCAAGATCCAGTTCCTTTCACTTGAGGACTTCAAATGAGGTAATGTCTCTTTTGGAAATGGGAAGAAAGGTTAGATCATTGGGGTTGGAAAGGTAGGTAAGACTGATTCTCACTCTATTGATAATGTCTACTTGATAGATGGCCTAAAGTACAGTCTAATCAGTATATCACAATTATGTGATAAAGGTAACTTGGTAACATTCACCATTACCAAATATTTTGTGATTAATCTTACCACTGACAAGATTGTTTTGCAGGGAAAAACAATGAACAATACATGCATTGTATATTTGTCCAAACTTTCAGAAAATGAATTCACTTGCTTAAGTGTGTTGGACAATTATCCCCTCCTTTTGGCACAAGAGACTTAGACATGCAAGTCTGAGTCAACTCAATAAATTAGTCTCCATGGATCTGGTGATAGGGTTGCCTAACATCAAGTTCAAGGAAGACAAAGTTTGTGAGGCTTGTGCAAAGGGGAAGCAGGTAAGATCATCTTTTAAATGCAAGAAAGTGGTAATCACCACTAGAACGATGGAACTGGTCCATATGGATCTCTATGGTTGTGAGCACGTGATTTTGGCCCTACATGAAAATAACTCCTAAAAATAGACGAAAATAATTTTAATTGATTTTTAGGTGTTTTTCTTTATTTAGTTGCATTTCATGCATTTTTGATATTTTTAAAATCATAGAAAAATCATAAAAAAAGTGTGTCACATTTTAATTTCATGTCACCTTAGGTTTAATTTGCATTTAGGAATTAATTACATTGAGTTAATTGTGCTATTAATCACAAATCACAAAAAATAATTATTTTTACATAGTTAGATAATTAGCTTAATTTTACAATTTGAATTAATTTAGGAATTTAGTTTAGATTTTTGAATTAATTAAAGAAAGAAAATAACAACAAAAAGAAGAGGGAAATGAAAAGGCTTGGTCTTAAATTCAAATTGGTCAAACATTTGAAAAGCCTAAAATATTTTCCCCCAAAACCTTCCCCAAAATATTTTCCCCCCCAAAAACCTTTCCCAAAATATTTTTCCCCAAAACTACTCCCCACCCCATCACTATAAATACACACACAATATACACTACTAAAAAAAAATGGAACAAAAAATAATGCCTGAAATTTCTAAAGGCGGCGCACACAAACCAGACCCCGATTTCGCATCGCTCTCTTCTAACTAGAGCATTCATATACATGAAAAAAGAGAAAACCAGTTGGAGAAGAACGAAACAGAGAAAAGTTGGACTGAAATTTGGGGGAAAGGGACGAGGATTTTCAGGTTTGTGCTTACCTCCTTAGTTTGGGATTTCATTCTATCTAAAGTCCATAAAAATACATAAAAGCAAACCCAGATCCTCCTTGTTTCATCTCTGTCACAAAAGCGAAAATACAAGTAAAATATAGGTTGTTTCTCTTCTTTCCAAATCCTGTTTCGGTTACAAAAATGGAGATGGTTCGAGATGTTCAAGTTCGAGTAGCACGACTGTTGCTCGGGATTAAACTGTGAGTACCGATGCGAATCTGTCGTAGGTTCCGGTTGAGGTTTCCGTCGTCTCTTTGGTGATTCCGTTTGAAAGCTTTCATTGCCGATTCATTCAATTTCGCTCGAGTCACTTTTTGTAACTTGCCGAGGAATTAATTAAAAGTTTTGACAGGTTCATCTTCTACTCCTCCTTGTTTATTAACTGAAGATGTTTGTGAGCTAGTTAATATACTAATTTGTGATGCCGATTTCTCGTAAATTTTACTGAATGTATATTTGTTTGGTGTGTTTGACTGAAGCTTATCTAGTTATGAGATTCCGGCTCATTTTCGGCTTCTATTTGATACTTTTGAACTGTTTTCTTTGCTTTCAATTAGAGATGCTGTTGTTAGTTGTTTGATCATGTTGGTTTTAGTAGCGTTTTCTTTAGTTTGAAACTGGTTGGGAACAACTTGAAGGTTTGAGTGAAAAGCCATGTATTAAAAAGCTAATTATCGTTCAAGCTAGCTCACTCTTCTGAGTAAAACAAATCTGGGGAAAAGGTTATCCCTTACCCTTTTTATCGTTGCTTTTTAAAAAAAAAAACTAATAGCATTGTACTACAACATCAATTTCTATTGTGTATTGGACGTATTGCGGTGTGTCTTCCAATTTTCCTTCGATTTATGTACTACAACATGAAAATTTATGTGTGGTCGTTAGAGCCTGTTGGTTACGCTTATATATAATGTGTATCATGCCTAATATTGCTGCTGATAACGAAGGATTTAAAGCAGCAGATTGGTTCGTTCTTGTGTATATTAAATTCCAAGGTACTCCAAAAGTTAATGTTATCTCGTTTTGCCCTTTTATCTTTATTTCCACGGCTATTTGAGGTGGCATCTCTCTTTGTTATTTAAGTTATGTTCTGTTATTTGTTCCATTTCCATGGCATCTTAGAATGATTAATACCTTTGTCAATTTTCATGCATTTCGGACTTTCTTCTTGTTCGTTCTTATAGAAAATTTGAGGGGCGCCATGCCAAACAAAAATGATAATTGCATGGCCCTCATTTTAATTAAGTTTGTTTTTATCCTTAGAATTTGAGGCGTGCCATTTAGCAAATTTTCATGGCCCTCGCAAAGTTCAAAACGCGTAGTTACTTTAGGCGCGTTATTTAATAATCTACTTTCCTAAATTCGGGGGCACATTTATGTGACCCAAATCCAAATCCCAACGAAGTTAAAATATGTCGAAAATCACGGTTGCATTTATGTGACGTGGTTCGAGATATGTTTTAGCGACGTCACAATCTTCTTTAATGAAAAATAATAAAAGCGATTAAAAAGTTAAAATTTGCACATAGGTTCATAATTGTTTAAAATCAGATAATTAAACCAGATATGAAAGTTGAGCGACCGTGCAAGAACCACGGAACCTGGGAATGCCTAAGACCTTCTCCCGGGTTAAAAGAATTCCTTACCCGAATTTCTGGTTCGCAGACTATTAAACAGAGTCATTCTTTTCCTCGATTCGGGATTCTAAACCGGTGACTTGGGAATCTATAAATTTTCCAAGTGTCGACTCTGAATTTTAATAAATATAATCCCGTTTCGATTGTCACTTCAAGTTGGAAATAACTCCCTTATTATACCCTTGACGGGGTGTAGCATAAAAAAGAGGTGTGATAGCTCTGGCGACTCTGCTGGGGAAAAGAACCCAAAATATTTTATTTAGGGTTCAGAATTCGAGCTTAGATAAATTATTGTATTTGGTTATATCTGATTTTTCTACATGTTTCATGCTTAATGTGCTAAATGTTTACCGCTTTTATATTATCTGAATTGTATATAAACTGTGCCGAAACCCTTCTCTTCTCACCTCCGGGGATGTGCTTACTGGTTGAG
>MU711838.1:20538-47266 GCA_026770625.1 Nicotiana glauca | reverse complement strand
GGTATAATGAGCTTATCCTTTCAGTACTCCGTTATGGATAAACATTACTCTTAGTATAAGATTATCCATATCGGATATAGTAGCAGCTTACACACCAGCTTGTAGTAGCTTACACAGCAGCTTGAAGTAGCAGCTTACACAGCAGCTTATAGTAGCTTACACAGCAGGTTGTAGTAGCAGCTTACACAACAGCTTGCAGTAGCAGCTTACACAACAGCTTCTTTTCTTCTATAAATAAAAGAGTTTTCAGTTCATTATATACATCATTTTGAATTCGAATAATATATCAATTTCTCTCTATATTTATTTTTACATTACAGTCTTTATTTTATAACATTTCCTTATATTCTGCAAATAATTTTGTAGAATCGTTAGGCAAAACATATTCAACACGCATCATTGGATCGACAGCTGTTAGAAGACAAGACACTAATACCAATATATGAGTTTGCTCTTCTGATTGATAGTAGCACTACATATTTTGGGCTTAAAGGCAAGAAAACAGACAAGTACAATAATTGAAGGAATCTGCTAAAGGTCAACTGTGGGTCTACCAATTTTCTCAATTTTGGAATTTGAAATTGACCCGCTTCCTCATGCTGCTGTCCCCTTGTGAATTGTGTTCTTTCTATTCAAAATAAAAGCCTTGGGAATTGAACCCTCTGGTTAGATTAAATATTACTCCGTTCCTTTTAATTTAGACGAGATAATTTAATTCGTCACGGAATTTAAAAAAATATATTTTTAAAATTTATAATCTTAAAAATTTAAGGAATAAAAACTTTATGTGATTATAAAAACTTCACTAAAATGGATAATAAGCTCTAGGCATGTCAACTGTATTCCATTCGTCCTTATGTGACACTTTTCTTTTTAATCAAGTCTAAAAATAACTACAATTCAACTTTAAAATTTTTATTTGACCCTTCATGAGATGATATTTAGCTACATAAATTTTTATAGTTTATTTTACGCCAAATTTCGAAACAATTCTTTTTTTTTAAATTTCGTGTCCAATTAAACACTTCACATAAATTGGGACGACGGGAATAATAAATATCAAAACTTTTGACTACCTTCATAGTTCACAAAGCATAGTACTACATCTTATAATACATGGAAATTAATACAATCATCGGAGTATGATTTTCTCGTTCAAGAGATTAATAAAGTTCCTTTAGTAGTCTAATTTGTAGATACAAACTATAGATATTACTAATTTTCCTTTAACAATAAGTTCTTTAATTCAAGGCTTTGGTTTGTGTTGAGTATAAATGTAATCCAAATGAGCCTCAGCAACCATTCTTCTCTTGAAACAACCTTCATCTTTTTCTTCACATTCTTCTATCCCCATGAGCTGTTGAAAAATATACACAAAAAAGGAAATAAATAAATAAAAATAAAATAAGAAAATAAGGAGAATTCAATACAAGTTAGAATTTATGTGAACTTACAGCTTCATATACAGCAACAACAAGTACGCTTCAGTTTCAAGCAAATTAAACAAATTAAGGTTTATTATATAGTATATAAATTCTCATTGACCATGTCGGCAGCGACAGAATTAACGGTTATGTTGTAGGTTTGGTCGAATCCAATAACTTTGGTTCAAACTTTATATTTATTTTAATTTTTTTCTTCAAATATATACAAAATTTAATTTAGAACCTAATAACTTAAAGATACTATAATCTTGAACTCATAAACATGTCAGACTATTTCAGCTCATCATATTACTGAAAAAGAAAAAGAAAGAAAAAGACAAAAAACTTACATCGGTGAAGTCTTCAACTTCTGAGGAAATTGGATAGCTAATTCCATTAGATTCAATCTTCTGATTATCTGTGGAAAGTAATTTTAATTACTAATTAAATTTATTTTTGTAAGCTCCATGCCTAGAGCTTCGCATGTCAAAAAAATATTAGAAACTATTTACAAGGTAAAAAATGAAAAATAAAAAAACATTCTATACCTTGAGAATTTGTAGGTAGAAGACGAGCTGACGTTGAGTAGGAAATAAGCAAAACCAGAAGAGTAAGAAGAAATAGAATATTTCTTTGTTCCATTTGCCTTTGGTTGGTTTTGATTTAATTTCTTTTTTTATTGTGTCTATATATGTATCTTGTGAGAGAGAGAGAGAGGAGGGGATAGAGGAATAGAGCTGGTGGGAGTTGTATAAATAGCAAGAATTTGGAGAGAATGCCACTAAATTGTTAGTCAAAAGCCAAAACACGTGAAGGAAAGAAAAGAAAAGAAAACTTGAAATTATTTAATAGTTATGTACGGTAAGGTTACGTATAATAAATTATTATATTTTTGGTTTTTCTCCGGACTTCGGATATAACGAAAACTTGATATATCGAATTGCCTTTTTTGTATTTATCTATTAATTTTTACTTTTGTTTATGGAAACGTTTAATATTTGAGACTGGAGAGAAGAAAATACAAGAACTTTCTTGTAAAAAGTTGAAGGTATGACTTAACTAAGAGCCCGTTTGGTCATGAATTTTTTTTTATTTTTTTCGATTTTTTTAAATCATTTTCAATTTTCACGATGAATTTTAAAATTTTTCGAAAATTTCAAAAATTCCAAAAAGTTGTGTTTTAAAATTTTCACTCAAGTAACTCACAAAAATTCAAAAACAACTCAAAAATATATTTCTATCCAAAACAATTCTAATTTCAAATACCATTTTTACTTGAAAATTTTTAATATTATTTCCGGAATTTTACAATTCTTATGTCCAAACGCCCACTAAATTAAGGAGAGGTTTTATTTTTAATTAACAATCTTCCCATGGTTAATTGTTAACATTAAACCACTGTACGGATAAGTTTGAAGCGAAGCTTCTTGAGTAATACTATATTATATACTTAAGAGACATGTATTTAGAGTTAGACAGGCATTGATGTTTTAATAGTTTTTTTTTTCTATTCCAAGATCCTATTTTAAAAGATGTGTTCCCAACAAACACTTCAAAAGAAATATGCAAAATTTTATATGGCCAAAAATAGCACCTTTATTCTTGTTTGATAGTATAAGATCATCATGTGAACACTATATCGGATAAAGACAAATTCAAAATTTAAATTTTATAGTTTAAATTTTTAAGATTTTTAGTATTGAATTCATTGTGTCCTTAAGATATGAATTCATATTTACAATTTATTGTAATTTTATTAAATTTTTAATCAAAAGTTATAGACCCAATTAAATCCGTTGCTATAGGGCTACATCTGCCCATGACTCTAGGGGCTATACACACAAGATATGAAGTCGTTTTTGTTAAAAAAATACTTTTCTCCTGATGCATGACTTTTCGACACAAATTCAAATCTAATCGAGTTTTAATGCAAATATCGAACACGGGACAAAAAATCAAAAAAAAAAAAAAATTAAAATAGAGCATAATGTGAACATAACTGCAGGGGTCAACCACACAGATGTAAGAGGAATAGATTGTCATTATCAGTTTATCAGTGTGACTGTGGTCCATATTACGACTTCATTAATAATTTGGGTTTTGTTTTCATAATAAAAACAAAGTGTACTGACTATTTCTGCAAAAAAAAAAAAAAATTACTACAAATAGCACACTGGTAAAAGTAATAAGAAAAGAATAATTGTTACAAAAAGAGTCAACTAGTCAAAGCTTTGGACTTAGGTCATAGCTGGCCAACAGCTATTTTCAACACACCCAACTTCTTTTCATTTTCCAAGAGTTTTTACTCCTACTTATACATTATTCTCTAAATATATAGTTATATCTTTAATTGAATTATTCAGTTTTCCTTTTTATTTTTATATACTAGTATAATTTTTTGCTGTAGTTTTCAGATTTTTCCACAATCATATTAAGTTTTGACTGATAGATGCACAGTCAGAATTTAAAATTTATGGATTCTGAATTTGTCACATAACCCATAACTCGTCTTAGTTATTGGGTTTACAATCAAATTTTTATACGTATTTAATGAATTTTCTGATAAAAATATAATATTTAAGCAAAAATGACTGAGTTAGACTGAACCAACACCTAATTAATAGGCTAGCTCCGCCTCTATTCACCTATCCAAGATGGCAATGTAACAATTAAAAGATCATAATTTGAAGGCTTAGTGGGCGTTTGGACATAAGAATTGTAAAATTCTGAAAAAAGTGATTTTTTTTCAAGTAAAAATAGTATTTGAAAATTAGAATTGTGTTTAGACATAAATATAATTTTAAATTATTGTTTAAATTTTGTGAGTAAACCGAGGAGAAATTCTGAAAAATAACTTTTTGGAGTTTTTAAAATTTTTGACAAATTCCAAAACAAAATTTTCAAGTGAAAATTAGAATTTTTATGTCAATCACTAATTTAAAAAAAAATATAAATGTTTTTTGAAAAAAAGTAAAAAGATTTTTATGGTCAAACGAGCTCTTAGTAACATACTTCGCTCATCAACTTGAACCTAAGTTCCTTTCACATGTATTATTTTAGACACACTTTTAAAAGATTTGCGTATATAAATTATTTTAATGGTTAACATTTGGGTAATGAAGATTTGATTACAAGATCAATATTTTGCCAAATATAATATCTACATGCATGTTATATGATATGCAAAAAGAACTTAAATTTTGACTTCCCCATTAAGCAACTAAGGTAGGCTGCCATATATACAAGTTGCTGGCTTTGCACAACAATGAAGGGAAGACAAATTCAATAAATATTCACAAGGAATAAGCCAGCTAAATTAATTTGATGGACTCATTCAAAAGCTCAATAGAATTTGAGATGCTAAGAATAGCAATAAATAGACATGCTTAGGCTAATTAAACTACAGTACTTACAATGACAATAGATCGTTTATATTATAAGTTAAGAAAATGTGATCTATAATTTGGAGAATTGGATTTTAGTTAAATTTCAGTTATTAAAAGAGCAGCCCGATGCACAAGGCATCTTGTGTTTACGCACGGGTCGGAGAAGGGTCGCACTTCAAGGGGTGTGATATAGACAGCTTACCCTAATTCAAGCATTAGTGTCCGCTTCCACAACTTGAACTCATGACCTATAGGTCACACAGTGACAACTTTAACATTGCTCTAAGGGCTCGTTTGGTATGAGAGATAAGAATAATTAATTCGGGGATTAAATTTGAGACGAGTTTATGCCATGTTTGATTGGGATAAAATAGTGCTATAACGAATCCCGAGATTAGTTATCCCGGGATTGTAATATTTTTTAATTCCTATGAAATGATGAAATAATTAATCACAGGATATATAACTAATTCCGGAATAATTAATTATGGGATAATTAAACTCCCTTTCAAATATCAATATGTTTTTTTCGAACTATTAATATTTCCTTCTTTAAAAGATTTAATTGAGAATGTAAAGAATAATTATACTATTAGTGCATATTGACATGTTATGGCATCAGGTAATCTATCTAATTTTTATCTTATTAATCTCACTAATAATAATAGTTAGCGATATTTAAGAAGAAAAAAAAAACACCACACACGCACAGCTTGACTTTGTCTTTAAATTACAACGTTGTTTACTTCTCTTGGATTATAATTAAAACTTCTAATTAGCAAGCTTTCTTTAATTTGGACTGTAGTTTGTTTCCAACCCACCCTTTGGTTTTTATGGTTGGTCTCTTTGTTTTGGTTTATATTATTTAACTCTATCTAGAGAAGTATAAACTATATTCCAATCTTATAAAAGATTTGCGAGGTATGCTTGCTGATTTTCTAACCACTAACATGCCCTAATTATTTATCTAATTAATAAAATGTGAATGCAAATGAGAAAGCTATTAAGTTCATGAACCAAGTAATAAAAAAATAAAAAAAGAAGAGAGCTTAAATTCTATGAATTGACAACATTTGATATATCTACATGTTCGGATCTCTAAATAAGATAATTACTAGTAAATCGGTATAATAACTATTATATTACTTGGTAAAAAGTAGTTTGTAATAGGTTTTTACAAGTTAGTGAAGTTGAAAGTCTATTGGTATAGGTCGTGATTTTTGATTCTTTTATATGGGATTTTTTTCACGTAAAAATCACGTGTCTCATTTACTTACAGTTTATTAGCATACTCAACAGAATTTCGTAGAGGACCAAGTACTTTACCGTTTGATGGACTCAAACAAACAATTATAAAAATTATAACACATTTGTTATTAAAAATCAAACTTTACTATCAGTATAAAAAACTTTATACTTTTCATGTTTACAACTTAAACATAAGAAAGAAAGAGGGGGCTTGTGATTTTGGAAGCTCACACGTGTCAATACCCTCCGTGGCGAAACCAAGAAATTCAATAATTTTGAACACTTTTTTGCATAGAAGTGAATCCAGAATTTAAATCCTATATGTTAAACTTTTAATATTAAATCTATTATATTATTAAAGTTCTGGGTTTATATTTACTATTTTTATAGTCGTAACGAATTTTTACATATAAATTTTTATTCTGCATTAAAAATTATGAGTTCAATTGAATCCGTCGAGTATACACTATATTCGCCCCCGCTTTTGCGAGTGAACTATGTAAAGATATCCAAAAACTATTTTTTAATTAATAACAAATACTCCCTCCGTTTTAATTTACGTGAACCTATTTCCTTTTTGGTCCATACCAAAAAAAATGACCACTATCCTTAATTGGAAACAATTTACCTTTATGCAATGATTTATAGCCATAGAAAATATATGTGCCGCGTTTTACACCATAAGTTCAAAAGTCTTCTATCTTTTCTTAAATTCCGTGTCCAATCAAATGAGTTCACATAAATTGAAACAGAGAAAGTAATATTTTATTGAATATTATATAATATAATTTTTTGACTAAAAATATTCAGTTGACCACACGCGTAACTTCGCCCCTGAATGCCTCTATTGTATAATAGTAGAACATTAATTAAGTGGCTAAATTGGTGCTATCTATGTCATTTCCACTCTCTACATAATATTTGTAATATTTCTATCTAAGCAATTCTATTAAGTTAAAGCCTGAACATGTTAGCCTGCAGTAGTGGCATTGGCATAGTGTCTTCCATTTTCATCAGTGTGAATAGTGATAATGACAAAGGACCTTCCTTGGACGAAGTGCCAGATATTTATGTGTAACGAGTGGGGATACACGCCAATAAATCGTAGTAGAAAAAAGGATGTAATTTATGAGAAAATATACACTGGTATTTACAATTATGTTTGTTAAAAAACTTTTTGAGGATTGAAGCTAAGATAGTTCGGGTACGTAAAGAAAAGGAGCACAATACCCATATTATTGGATTAAAAAATAAATATCATGCGGAAGCTAATAAGAAAACTTTGATAACAATAAATCATACACAGAAGACAATATACTAAAGAAGCGTACTATATTAATATAGTTTGATCAAATAACTTACATACAATTTACTAATATAAAATAGAGAAAAATTATGAGAGAATAAATTCTCCCCTTAAACAAAACTCTCGTAATAACTACGTCGTAAATCCTATTATGTTGTGGTTTTTTGTGAATAGGAGATCCTCAATTTATAGAGGTCCACAACATTTTTCTCCAATAAAAGAATCTATCAAATAAGGAATACTATATTTTCTTATTAGGAAAAGTAAAATCAATTATGGTAAACTTTTTTCCTTCTTTTAAGAAAAAATAATGGAAAGAAATCAGGACAAAATCCTAACACATGTTAGGAGGTGTAAGATGTTTGGCCATGGCCAGTGGCGAAACTAGAAATTTCTCCAAGGTGTTCAAATTTATAAAAAAAGTTGAATTTTTTTTTACGACATTCAATATGTGTTATATACCTCTAAAACGTAATATTTTACCGATGTACGCAATGCAATTTTTATAACTATGTGGCTTCACCACTGGCCATGGCATGTTTGAGAAGTGGTAGAGGCAGGTCAAACAAATATGGGGATAGGTCATTAGGCAGGATATGACGTTGCTTCAGTTTAATGAGGACATGACCTTTGATAGGAGAGTGTGGAAGTCGAAATTAGGGTAGAAAGTTAATAGGTAATCCAGAGTTTCTTCTCTCCTTAACAATAATACTAGTATTATTCTTGTATTTTCCTATTCTTACTAGTCGTTGTTTCGATCATTCAATTATTATATTTTTTCGTTGTCCTTACTGCTTCTTTTTTCCCCCTCCTTTTTTGAGGTTGTATAGGGTCAAATTCTGCTTGTTGTAGCAACGACCCATTACTAAACAATGATCGTAGTAAGGGTACGCCCCCAGAATGTCGGAGCCAGAGCACGTTCATAAGTCTCGTCGTCCCCTCGAGGACGCACGACCTATCTTTATATTTCTTTTATTATTTCGAGGAGGTCCTCCTATTATATAAAGGAGGATCCCAATGTTGTAAGGGATCAGATCTTTTTTTCCAATACGAGCTCTCTCTCTCTATCTCTTTTTCTCTCTACCTTTTTACTCTCTAGAACACTCAATACATCCAAAGCGATAAAAGATATTATACACATTTCTAGGTCTTATTATTTTCGATTACGATTTACCTTTGATCTACTTTTTGATTGTATTTGCTTGCAAAGTATTCGTTAACTTTCGAGTCAAACAATTTGGCGCCGTCTGTGGGGATTTCGGCAATCGAAATCGTAGTTTGCACCTAGAATCTCAAGAACAAACCACCCTCCTTCACACCCTATTGAAATCAAAAAATGGCAGAAAGTGACGCAAGATTGAAAGCAATAGTAGGTGTTACAGCCAACCTCATTGGCCCCCTCAACGAGGCCGGTAGAGAAAATATCCTGAGCACAACACCTGGCAGCACTCAAGAGGGAGAAATCTCACCCTCTCCATCTGAAGATCTGACGATCTTGCACGAAAAAGGAGCTTCCACGTCTGTAGTCAAAGAAATACCACCTCCGGTGGTCAAGAAGCTACTGGAAGAGTGGCTGATGAACACCCTAGGCAGCTTACTCGAAAAATTGCCCCAAAACAACATTAAGAGCCCGCTAACGACAGACATCGCTACTACCAGTAAACACGATACTGTACGTACAAACAACAACCACTCCAATGACTAGACCAGCGATAGCACACTTGCAGCCATCCTTAAAAAAATGGAGGAAATGGAGAGCGAAAATAAGGCACTTCGGGATCAAATGAAAGAGCATCAAGAAAAGGTAGACAAGATTCCCGGCGCTCCTAAGTTACAACTGAAGCGTGACGTGGGAAGATTCGTCGAACAACCATATAGCGAAGAAGCTGCACCTCACCCGATCCCAAAAACCTTCAAAATGCCGCCTTACTTAAGGATATATGACGGAACGACAGACCCCGAAGACCACCTGATCCACTATGTGACCGTTGTAAAGGGCAATGATCTATCAAAGGAACAAGTACCATCCGTACTGCTGAAAAAGTTCGGAGAAACGTTAAAAGGGGGGAGGGGCGTTAATGTGGTACTCACAGCTGCCAGCCATAGGGATATCAACATTCGAAGAAATGCCGGATAAGTTCGCCACCGCCCATGCCTGAGCAAAGAAAGCGGAGGCCAGGGTCAGCGATATCTTCGTCGTCCGACAAACCGCAGGTGAGGGAATCAGGGACTTCCTGGACAGATTCAACAGAGTAAGGATGAGCTTTCCAAACGTATTGGAAGGCATGGCGGTCGCAGCTTTCCAAAATGGGCTGAGCAGAGATGGTTTAAGAGCAACCAAAAAGCTACTAAGCCGACTCATGAAGTATTCCCCCACCACATGGGAGGAAATTCACAACGCCTACTGTGCCGAGGTACGAGCAGATGAGGATGACCTCAACGGACCAACCCAGCGGCTCACAACGATACAGTCAGAAGCAAGGAGGGATCAACGCAGCGAGGGCCGGCGGGAACAATCTTCGCGTTTCAATAAAGAAAGGCACCTGCCTTACACCAGATCCTCGCATCCACCACCGCCAAGACACACAGAAGCACTTCAGCGACATGTCGCCCCACTCCGTAACGAAAGAGGTATGCCCCCTTTATTATCTGCCCACAACTTTTGCGTGTCTCCCTCAAAAATAGTGTACGCATTAGAGAAGCTGGGCACCAAAGTACAATGGCCGCACAAAATGAAATCAGACCCCGCCACAAGGAAGTCAAACGTCCTGTGCGAGTTCTACCAGGAACGAGGGCACAAAATCGAAGATTGCATAGGGCTACGGCAGGAGGTAGTCAGAATGCTGAACCAAGGATACCTGAAGGAGCTGCTCAGCGACAATGGAAAGATCAGTTTCGCACGAGGGAGGGAACAACCTCAGGGACCGCCAAAGCCACCTTCGCCAGCACACATCATCAACATGATCGCCGGAGGAGGCGACGATTCAGCAATCAACCATGTAAAATTAACCACCTCGCACAAAATGAAACTAACAATCGCCCACGAACGGTATGACGACTTTGAAGAAAGTATCACCTTCGATAAATCCGATGCTGATGGTTTGTCTTTTCCTCATTACGATGCTTTAGTCATAATTTTACGTATTGCTGACACTGATGTAAAGAGGATCATGGTTGATGACGGAAGCGGTGCTTGTATTATCCATCCAAGAGTCCTCGCGCAAATGAGGCTCGAAGATAGGATAATACCACACTGCATAACACTAACTGGTTTTAACAATACAGTGGAACGAACCTCCGGGGAGGTATCATTGTCGATTTTAGCAGGTGGAGTTACACTGGAAACCACTTTCCACGTCATGAACCAAGAAACAGCCTATAACGCCATCATAGGACACCCCCATATACACGCCATGCGGGCAGTCCCCTCAAGCCTCTACTAAGTAATCAAGTTCCCCACCCCTTGGGGAATATTTAGCATTCGGGGCGAGCCGCGTACATCGCAAGAATGCTACCAGATCGCTCAAGACTGCTCACACACCAAATAGTTGAAAGGAGCAAGTGCGGAGGCATAGAATCAGCCGTGTCGGGGACTAAGGACGACCCAAAGACGGAGGCCATCAAAGATCCGGATATCGTAGAAGCCTGCAGAGCAACGGTCGAGGATCTCGACCCGGTACAATTGGACAACACCGACCACACGAAGAAAGCGTACATCGGACACAGCCTCTGCGATCCATGTAAGTACCATGAATTCCTAACTAACCATGTCGATATTTTTGTTTTTTCTCATTCAGATATGCTGGGAATACCAAGAGACATCGCCACCCACAAGCTGAACGTCGACCCACTATATCCACCCGTATGGAAAGTTAGAAGGAAGTTCAACGCCGCAATCAACGAGGCCGTCAGCGAAGAGGCAGATAAGATACTGGCCAACTAGTCCATAAGGGAATCAAAATATCCCCAATGGGTCGCCAACATCGTGATGGTCAAGAAGAAAATTGGGAAATGGAAGATGTGCATCGATTTCACCGACCTCAACAAAGCATGCCCAAAATACTCATTCCCATTACCCCACATCGACTAGTTGATCGATGCCACAGCGAGACATGAGCTGCTAAGCTTCTTGGATGCCTACTCTTGCTACAACCAAATCATGATGGCCGAAGAGGACCAAGAGAAAACAACATTCATCACCCACCAGGGGACATACTGCTACAAGGTGATGCCATTTGGACTCAAAAATGCAAGGGCGACATATTAGAGACTGGTCACCAGAATGTTCAAGGAACAGCTTGGAAAGACCATGGAGGTCTACATCGACGATATGCTGGTAAAATCGGCAAACAAAGAAGACCACCTCGACTATCTGAAAGAAGCCTTTGAGATACTGCGGCGGTATGGGATGAAATTGAACCTAGAAAAGTGCGCCTTCGGCGTAGCATCGGGGAAGTTCTTTGGGTTCCTTGTATCACAACGAGGTATCGAAGTCAACCCGGACCAGATCAAGACAATAGACGCAATACCTGAGACCTTGAATAGCAAAAACAGGTACAAAAGCTGACAGGGCGAATAGCCGCCCTATCCAGGTTCATCTCGCGATCCTCCGACAGGTGCCATAAATTTTTTAACGTATTGAGAAAAGATCACGGACTATAATGGAACGAGGAATGCGCCGGTGCTTTGAAAAAATTGAAAGAATACCTGTCTTCGCCACCACTGCTAGTCAAGGCGAACCCAGGCGAACCCTTGCTAGTATACCTGGCGGTGTTCGAAGTCGTGGTCTGCGCAGTCCTGGTCCGCGAAAAGAAAGGTACGCAATCTCCTATTTACTATATCAGCAAAACCCTAGTGGACGCTGAAACACGGTATCCACACCTTGAAAAGCACGCCCTAGCACTGGTCATAGCTTCACGAAAGCTTAGACCTTACTTTCAATGCCACCCCATAAGAGTTGTGACGACTTCCCCCCTGAGGAGCATCCTACACAAACCCGAACTGTCGGGAAGGCTCGCCAGATGGGCCATAGAGCTCAGTGAGCACGACATATCCTACCTCCCAAGAAATGCCATCAAGTCGCAGGTACTTGCAGATTTTGTCGCCGATTTTAGTACAGAGATTTTGCCAGAAGCGGAACTAGAGGCCATTCGCGCCCCACCTGGTGCCGACATCTGGACCCTCTATACTAATGGCGCTTCTAATGCCTCGGGATCGGGACTGGGACTCGTACTCGAGGTCCCTACGGGCAAAATAATTTGCCAGTCCATACGATGCCCCGAGATGACTAACAATGAGGTCGAGTACGAGGCCGTGATTGCAGGTATGAAGTTAGCCATCAAATACGGGGCTCGGCGACTCATCCTCCTATGCGATTCTCAACTCGTGGTAAACCAGGTCACCGGACTTACCAGATCAAGGAATAGAGGCTGCAGAAATATCAGTCAGAAATCCACAAGTTGATGCCCGAATTCGACGAATGCCGCCTGGAGCAAATACCAAGGGCGCAGAACGTCGAAGCAGACAGTCTAGACAAGTTGGCCGCAGCCACCAAGAACATCAACAAGGGGAACATAGTCACCCTACTCTATTCAGCCATAGATCACACTGAGGTACTCTATTTAAATCTAACTTGGGACTGGCGCAACCACTTTATCTCCTATCTGCAGGATGGGACACTCCCACTCGACGAAAAGGCAGCCAAAAAGCTCCGCGTACAGGTCGCTCGATACTGCCTAATTAATCACGATCTGTACAAAAGAACGTTTGCCGGACCCCTCACTAAGTGCTTAGGGTTGCACCAAACAAGGTAAGTACTCGAAGAGGTACACGAGGGTCACTGTGGTGCACACATTGGTAATCGCGCTCTCGTCCGTTGCATTATCTGCGCCGGGTACTACTGGCCCACGATGAAAAAGGAGGGATCAGAGTATGTTCGCAGATGCGAACAGTGGCAAAAATACGCCCCATGATATATCAACCGGGAGAGCCCTTACACTCGGTAACATCACCTTAGCCCTTCATCAAATGGGGAATGGACATAATCGGCCCCCTGCCAGCAGGGCGAGGAAATGTACGATTTCTGTTAGTTTTGATTGACTACTTCTCGAAGTGGGTAGAAGCAGGTGCGTACGCCCAAATACGCGAACAGGAAGTCATCACCTTCATATGAAAAATATCATATGCCGTTTCGGCATTTCGAAAGAAATCAACTGCGACAACGGCCCACAATTTATCAGCAAAAAGATAACGGAGTTCTGTGACAAATGGCGTATCAAACGGATACTCTCCACGCCATATCATCCCGCCGCCAACGGCCAAGCAGAAGCATCTAACAAAACAATATTGAACATTCTGAAGAAGAAACTCGACAAAGCCAAAGGGCTCTGGCCCGAATTACTACCAGAGGTACTCTGGGCATACCGGACCACGCCCAAGTCCAGCACAGGAGAAGCACCATACTCGCCGGTCTACAAAACCGATACGGTCATGCCGGTCGAAATCGGAGAATCGAGCCTGCGATATTCACACACTAGCGGACCAGACAACGACATGAGTAGGCTTCAAGACCTCGACGAAGCTGAAGAACGAAGAGATATGGCCCACATAAGAATGATAACTCAGAAGCAACAGGTCGAAAGGTATTACAACAAAAAAGCCAAAATACGACCTCTCAAAGTAGGAGACTACGTCCTCAAAGCCAAAACCTTGGCATCAAAAGACTCGAGCGAAGGGAAACTGGGCACCAATTAGAACGAGCCATATAAAATCATAGCAGATGCAGGCAAAGGAGCATTCCAGTTGGAAACAATGGAAGGAAAAACACTCCAGAACAACCGGAACGTCGACCACCTCAAATTCTTCCACTTTTGAAGGGCATCTCCTGAGTCGTACTCTTTTTCCCTTCCCCGAGTTTTGTCCCAATTAGTTTTTCTCAGGGAGGTTTTTAACGAGGCGGCAGAGGAGACACCCAGGGGCGCATGGAAACAGGTTTATCATACCGGCCATTCGACACGTCTATCCAGTCTGATATAATAAAGGGACTAGCCTAGTTGATTCTCCATTATGTAAGCGGCTAAGGCCACCTTCTCCACTATGTAAGCGGCTAAGGCCACCCTCTTTATTTTGTAAGCGGATAAGGCCACCCTCTCCATTATGTAAGCGGCTAAGGCCACCTTCTCCATTATGAAAGCGGCTAAGGCCACCTTCTCCATTATGAAAGCAGCTAAGGCCACCTTCTCCATTATCCAAGCGGCCACGGCCATTGCTAATAATTGTCGACCTCGCTCGATGATGACGGATAAACACTTCAACGACAGTTGAAGTTACATCCTTTAGGCCAAAGGCCATCGCTAATAATTGTCGACCTCGCTCGACGACGACAGATAAACACTTTAACGACAGTTGAAGTTACATCCTTTGGGCTAAAGGCCATCGCCAATAATTGTCAACCCCGCTCGATGATGATGGAAAAACACTTCAACGACAGTTTAAGTTACATCCTTTGGGCCAAAGGCCATCGCCAATAATTGTCGACCCCGCTCGACGACGACGGATAAACACTTCAACGACAGTTGAAGTTACATCCTTTGGGCCAAAGTCCATCACCAATAATTGTCGACCCCGCTCGATGACGATGGATAAACACTTCAACGACAGTCGAAGTTATATCCTTTGGGCCAAAGGCCATTGCCAATAATTGTCGACCTCGCTTGATGACGACGAAAAAACACTTCAACGACAGTTGAAGTTACATCCTTTGGGCCAAAGGCCCTCGCCAATAATTTTCAACCCCGCTCAACGACGACAGATAAACACTTCAACGACAGTTGAAACTACATCCTATGGGCCAAAGGCTATCACTAACAATCGTCGATCCTGCCCGACAGTGAAAAATAGTGTATAAGCAAAGAACAATACGAAAGGATAAGCAACACAAGTATAACTCTTTTACTATAACGAAAATTATATACACTTAGTCCCATGGAGGACTCTTGTTACATTCAAAAAAAAAGAAGAAGAAAAAATGCAAAATCTATACAAGTCCTAAGGGGCCTTACCAGGGTTGTCCTCGCCATCCGCTCGCCCCCTTCCTTGGTTATCACGGTAAGCCTCATAAACCACGAGCCAGACTCAAGCCGATTGACGTCATCAGAAGTATAACCTTCTCGGTCGGGAGAGTCGGAGCTGTACCCACAGGCCGCACGGGCGGCACGAGCCTCACGCAAATGCTCTTGGACCTCCTCCTCAGAGGCACATTCTGCAACAAGAAGTTTTTTGTACACGTCCAACTTAGCTTCTGCGTATATCCATATCTCATGTGCATCTTGGGCCTCGTCCCCGAACCGTGGCGAGGCAGCACGCTTGAGGTCATCAATCTCAGCCACCTTCGTTGCAAGCTCAGCTGTTAAAGCCGCCACCCTACCATGGAGATCAGCTACCTCCGCGGCCACTCCGCGGCTAAGCTTCAACTCTTCCTCCCTCAGCTTGAGGAGCGATTCCAGCTCGTTATTGCGATCCACCACCCTCATCAACTCTTCATCTGCCTTCTCTGGCTCCGCCGCCCTGCGGTTTAATTGTGCCTCCCTCTGTTCGAGGCACTCCCGAAAAACCTGGAATTGTGGATCCTGCTGGAAAAGATCCGCCACCGCTTGATGCTTGGAGTGACACCATTTATATTTCTTCACCATCTTATCAAAAACGATCGCTTTCTTCTTCTCGCGGCGCCTTCTCTCTACTTCCAGAACTAGGGTCTAAAAAAAAGAGAGAGAAAAATGCATATATATACACGCGAGTTAGTACGTATCAGAATCAACTACATAACATGTGGAAGAACGGAGAAGATACCTACAACGCCATTCCTGCGACCATCTGAGATAGCTCCGCGTCGCTGACAGCACTCAGCATCTCACGCTCAGGAGCCGCACAAAGTAGAGCCATCTCCAATGCGGCCTGATCGCTGTGCTGTAGCAAGTTGTAAGCCTCCGGAATCACAATGCGATGGCCAGATCCGTCTGCCGTCATCTCCACATATGCAAGGCCTTCCGCCATCTCACCCGTGTTCCCATGGGCGACCTCAGCAGCTGTCCCCCCAGTTTAACCACCAACAAGGGGCGATGAAATGCCCTCGGCAACGCGAGTCGTGCTGGTACCAACATTAGCATGTATCTGGGTGGTCGGCCTTCTCGAACGGATGGCGTCGGCCATAAGGACGGGCCTAGTTGGCTGGCGAGGCATGTCCCTCTCTTCGCCTCTCGTCGCCACCGCCTTGCCCATTATGAGCCTCCTTCTTTCCTCTCATCGGGCTCCTCTCCCTCAGAAGGGGCTCGTCCGCAGGGCGTAGAGACGACGTCGATGGCCTCTCCTCACTTGCGGCTATTTCTGCAGGCGCTGCCTCTTGCAAAGAGGCTACGGTCACCCCTTCCCTAACAGATGCGTAAAGTATCTCCTGCGCAGCTTGACCGACATCTGGTTGGGAGGAAGTGGGCGCTGTCGCCCTCCTCTTTGGAGAACTTCGACTTGTCAACAACAGTGATTTAGCTGACGAGGCTTACGAAAATGATTAACTATAGTCGAGGAAATACCTGAAGGGCTCGCAGGGCCGTAACGTTCAATGAACTCCGCCCACTTACGGGTCTCCTCCGCTAGAGGCAGCAGATCGGATACCCACTGCCTAATATCGGTTATGTCGTGTGAGCTATCGCTGCAAAATCACGAAAATTTTTTAAGGATGATATAATCGGAACTGCTAAAGTAAAAAATAATAAACAATTTGACAGGTACGAATACTTACGTCTCGAATTCCACCTCTCAGGGAATCCTACGGGATTGGACACCAGATGTTCCGTCCTAATGAAGAAATATCTGCACCAATAGCCTCGGTTGGGCCGGTCGTCGGCTTCCACGATCAGCCCCTTTGAACCATGATTTTTTAAATGCAGCATGGTACCCCTCAGGTAGCTGGCGCCGAATAACTGCAAAAGATGGTGGACGGAGACCTCCAACCCAGCTAACTCTGCGTACGTAGATACTACCCTACACACCTTTAGGGTATACATAGTAAGTTGGGTATGACATATATTATAGAAACGACAGAGTTCTTCCGCCAATGAAAGAAGGGGGAGGCCATAGCCGATCAAAAAGGAGTATTCGTAGAATGTACAGTACCCCGGCCTATGGGTGTTCGCGTAGTCCTCCCCCGCCAGAACCATCTCTACATGAGCGGGTATATCATATGAAGTACGAAGAAGGTCTAAATCGGCTTGTTTTAACTCAGACTTCTCCCAAGGTTGTTCGGGAAAATCTCTTTGAAAATCCCTCCTAGCAAAGAGTTGTTTTGGGAGTACATTATTTACGGTGAGAGGGGTGAGATCCTTCCCTTTCTCCCCTTTATTACCGTCGGATGGAGGCGGTATGTTGGTTGATTTATTACTGCGATCTCCTGAAGTGTTACCACGTTTAGATTTCGTCATGATTCTCGAGTGAGGAATGGTGTATTACACAACCACAAATGTATTTTCACAAAAGCTGTGGGTTCTCGTGAAGAGAAAGCGCTCTCTTGAAATAGTCGAAAAACTTTCTACAAATGATCTAAAGTTTGGTTAAAATTGAACCCATTCCCTATTTATAGGGTCGGGTAGCGTTGAAATCGAAGAGGCAAAACCCTAACAGGCGCGGGAAACCAAGCATCAGAACACCTTTTGTATTTCCTCGGGAACACGTGTAATGATGACGCCTGCATATGGTGACGTCATTTCAGAAAAGGATTTGCGCGCCAATATACCAACAGATTCAAATGGTCGCCCTTTACGTCGTCATCTCCGAACATGGCCAAAATTTTCCCAGCACATGGTTCGCGGATCCGTCCATCGGCGACGCACTTCGTTACGTCACCAACAAATGGAGGGACTAACTGTATAGGGTTAAATTCTGCCCCTTGCTGTAGCAACGACCCATGACTAAACAATGGTCGTAGTAAGGGTACGCCCCCAGAATGTCGGAGCGAAAGCGCGTTCATAAGTCTTGTCGTCCCCTCGAGGACGCGCGACCTATCTTTATATTTCTTTTATTATTTCGGGAGGTCCTCCTGTTATATAAAGGAGGATCCCAATGTTGTAAGGGATCAGATCTTTTTTTCTAATACAAGCTCTCTCTCTCTCTCTCTCTCTCTTTCTCTCCACCTTTTTACTCTCTAGAACACTCAATACATCCAAAGCGATAAAAGATATTATACAAATTTCTAGGTCTTATTATTTTCGATTACGATTTATCTTTGATCTACTTTTTGATTGTATTTGCTTGCAAAGTATTCGTTAACTTTCGAGTCAAACAGAGGTGAGAGTCTTTCAGAAATAATCTTTCTACCTTCATCAGGTATGAGTGTGGTTTGTGTATATACTAACTTTTTAAGACTTCACTTGTAAAATTATATTGAGTTTATTGTCGTGGTAACAAAGTTTAAGGGTTAAAGATCTTTTGAAGGCAAATAAAAGAAACTTTTCTGAAACTAAAATAATTGGCTAATAAATTGAAATCTTTAGCCAATTCATTCCACTAGGTAAACTTCTTAGCTTTGACTTTTCTTGAGAAGTGCTACTCATATTTAAAAGACACAATTGTAATATGGAGAAACACAATAAAAGATAAAACAAACAAGTCCCAAGATATTTCTTCACCTTACAAAAGAACAAGAACCTTTTTAAAAGTAGTTCTTGCTAAAAGTCCAACATATGACCACGAATGATTTAGAGGGGATAGCTAGATTTGACGTCAAATTTACCTCTGGTCAATTTCCATTACCTTATTTTCTTCTATGGGCAGTAAACGAGGAATTTTTTGAGAATATACAAGATAGTATTTCGTTTTTCTCCAAAATTCAATAAAAAAAAAAATTAAGTCACACTTACAATGGCAACACTAGCCTCTATGATAAACAGTTTGCAAAAAGTCCGCCCATTCAGAATATAACAAAAAGCAGTTGGGTATTATGAATTTAAAAATTGTAGTTTTCAAATATGAGTTTAATGATAACATTTATTAGAAACATAATGATTTTGAAATATATATCCATCTATAGCTAATAAAGTATATTCGTCACTGTAAACGACCGCTTCATTAAAATTATCATCGTATCGATCGGACCTATGTGTAATATTGACGGGTCATCGAAGCAGAAATTTTATATATGTATATATGCCTATATCTCGAAATTATTATACAAATAACTTGGCACCCTGAACATCAAAAGCCTTTAAAGGAAATTAGTTAAGCAGAATAGTGTTGCCCGTCACATTAAAATCTTGAATCTGCCTCTGTTGATATAGTTCAAGACATATTGCCTGGTCTCATTTTGAAGTTGCTCTTGATCTACATCTTAAAAAAGGAGCAGTCCGATGCACTAAGCTCTTACTATGCGTGGATCTGAGGAAGGATCGGACCATAATAGTCT
This sequence comes from Nicotiana glauca, assembly GCA_026770625.1. Taxonomy (NCBI): domain Eukaryota; kingdom Viridiplantae; phylum Streptophyta; class Magnoliopsida; order Solanales; family Solanaceae; genus Nicotiana; species Nicotiana glauca. The sequence continues at coordinate 27,454 of MU711838.1, read as the reverse complement.
ATTATAAGTAGTTTTATTCTGCGTTTTTTAAAAGACTATTTCTACGGCTTGAACCAGTGACATGATGGCCATATGGAATTGAGTAGACCTATCTTCAATCAATATTGGATAAAACGTTATTTTCCTGCTTTCATTTTCATGCAATACATTCAACCTAGTTTATGACTCAGTATAATTTAAACTTTTAGCAATATGAAAGAACTTCTAAAAGGTCTTCTAAATCAATTTGTATTTGAATCATAATGCCTAACTGTGCACGTGATAATGAGAGGTGGTCAGAGCTGACGCTAGGGCAAGCATAATAGCATGGTATCCCTCTTAATTTTATAGAATGTTTTGATTCGCTTTAATTTTGAACTGCCCATTTCAAATATTGGATGATTTCCTAAATTATCTTAGATATTATTAATTTAGAGGAATTTTTAAAAATTACTATTATTTAGTGGCTATTAACTTCCTATAGCTACCATATATATAATTGTTTGTTATAGCTACTATTCAGTTGTTACGGTAGTGTATTCGTTGTATTCGCTTTGTTGTATTCGTAAATACAACAGCAAACATCGCCTAAAAATCAGGGTAGTCCAGCTGTACGCGCTATGTATTCATGAATATGTGACGATCTGATAGGCCATCTTATGTTTTAGAACCTAATTCTGTGTTACGAAATCTTAAACGTCTCATTTAGCCTTTCTCGATTTACGTGCGCGATCCGGGTATTTTTTCGGAAGGCTTATATGTTAAAAAATGATAAAAATAAGAATTTTGCCTTAAAAATTTATTTGAGTTGACTTCGATCAATATTTTGGGCTAACGGACCAGGATCCGTATTTTGGAATAGGGGACTTAGACGTATGCCCAAAATCTAATTCGGAGGTCCTTAGCTCGAGTTATTAATTTTTGTTGAAAATTGAATGTTTGAAAGTTTAATGATTTTAAGAATTGATTGATATTTGGCCTTGTTGATACCGGGTCCATATTTTGGTTCCGGAGCCCGATACTGGTCCATTGTTATATTTACCACTTGTCTAGCAAATTTGGTGAGAAACTGAGTTGTTTTGATGTGATTCTGACGTCTGGTTGTGAAAATAGAAGGTTTAAAATTTTCTTAAAATTATTATTTGATTGATGCTCAATTCGTAGTTCTAGGTGTTATTTTGGCGCTTTGATCGCGCGAGCAAGTTCGTATGATATTTTTGGACTTGGTGTGCATGTTAGGTCCGGAGCCCCGAGGGCTCGCGTGAGTTTCGGATAGGCAAAGTGATTTGAACTTATAAAACATAGCAGCTGCTGCATCTGATCTGCAGACTTCGCATTTGCAATTTCTGGCTCGCAAATGCGAGCCCCGCATTTGCAAAGAGACCATTGCATTTGCGAGTAGTGGGCTGGGGTGTGGACCTTCGCATTTGCGAAGTTTTAGGTCGCATTTGCGATCCTCACAGTCCGATTTACGAATATTATGTTCGCATTTGCGAAGGCAGCAAAGTTGGGGGAGCTTCATATTTGCAAACCCCTGGTCGCATTTGTGATAGCTGCAGCTGTGTAAAACTTAAGTTAGACGGGATTTTCTCTCATGCATCAAATTTTCCAAACCTAGAACCCTAGATGTTATTTTTCCAAGACCCTTTCTTCCCCAAATCATTGGTAAGTGATTCTAACCTATTTCCTTTCTTTCTTTCATTATATTTCACAAGTTTTTAACTTAAAATCTAGTATTTTCATGGTAGAAATATGGAGGTTTGGGTATAATTAAGAATTTTTGTAAATTGAAATTTAGACCTCAATTGGGTCGGATTCCAAAATAAATTATATAGCCGGGCTCGGGGATGAATGCGTAATCGAATTTTGGTCCGAATTTCGGGTTTGGACTAAGGGGGCCTGCAAGTTGACTTTTGTTGAATTTTTCAATAATGACCTAAATTGAATCTTTTGCAATCGTGGGTGATTCTTAAGGCTTATTTTGAATCGTTTGGTTGGTAGTTGCTAGATATGTTGGTTCAGAGGCTTGTTTGAAAGGCAAAGCTGTGGTTGAACTTTGAGTGGTCATTGGAGTGAGGTAAGTGTTGTGTCTAACCTTAACTAAAGGGAATTGGGAACCCTCAAACTATGTGCTATGTGAATTCATGTGAGGGCATATATGCGAGGTGACGAGTTATTATACGCTGCCGAATTATCTGTTTTCCCTGATTTTTCGCTTTTTCTTTATTATTTCCTTCCCTGTCTTAACTGTTATAAGATCTAGTTATTTTCCATGCTTAACTACTACTTGTTAATCAATATCTTCACTTGTTAATGATGTTATCTCTTTTCATAGTTCCATGATTTCCTGCTATTTGCTTAAATTGACTTATTTGCGCCTTCTAATTATCAATTACTGGATTAGTTTCGTTGTGTAGTTTTACTTGTGTAGATTCCTATATTGTACAAAATTTTCTCTTTGGTTCAGTTTGGTATTTATCGATCGTAAAGGGTTTTGTGGCTTGAACTGTTGATTTGACTGTGCACTTTGAGTATTTAGTACTGATATGGTGGGTTGAGGATTGCACGCTGCAGTAGGTGTAATAGGGGTGGATTGCTACGGTGGAATATGGGTAAATTCGTACTGTACTTGTGGGATCGGGTTGCACGCTGCAACAAGTGAAATAAGGGTGTATTGATATGGTAAAATAGGGTGAATTATGATACTGATATTGATATATGGCAGGGTCGGGTTGTGCGCCGCAACATATTTACATATTATCTTTGTTGTTGATGTTATCACGGTGAAATAAGGATGAATTTTTTGTTGTATGGTGAGATCGGGTTGCGCGCCGCAACAATCTATGTGTTTTCATTTCTTGGGTTGTGTTTGGTTTTCAGTATTCTCATTTGAAATGCTAAGGATTGGCTATTATGGACGACACTGGTTCATTTCTTGAGGCTGTAGTTATTATTTTTAGTTGACTCTTAAATCTTGTTATGTATTTCCATTTTCTATCATTACTATATAGTGCGTACATGTTGTAGTATAGGTGCCTGCCTTAGCCTCGTCGCTACTTTGTCAAGGTTAGGCTCAGCACTTATTGTGTAGATTTTGGAGTTGGTCCTAACGGCGACTACTAAAGAGCTCGGATTTGATAGCCTGCGGAGACTTGAGTTACAACTGCTTAGCGCCAGCAGCTGCTGGAGTCTCCTTATTTGTTTTTATTTAGCTGTGTATCTTCTTTTCAGACAACTTTATGCTATTTCAAACCCTTGTATGTACTATTCTAGTAGCTCGTGCACTTGTGACACCGGGTTCAGGGATGTATCAAACGTTTGGTTGTTTTTAGCTTCCGCATTGTTTACTTTGTATTATTGCAGTTGAATCAGTTCCTCTTCATTATTACATTTTAAATTGTTAAAAAGGATAAATTGTTCTAACGCTGGCTTGCCTAGCAAGTGAAATGTTAGGCGCCATCACGATCCCGACGGTGAAAATTCTGGGCCGTGACAGACAACAGCAAAAGCGCCTAAAATTAGGGCAGTCCAGCTGTATGAGCATGTATTCACATGTATTTACGTTGTTGTATTCATGAATACATCAGTAAAAAATGCCTAAAATTAGGGTAGTCCAGCTGTACGTGTGTATATTCACATATATTTGAGCCATGTATTCATGGATATAGCAGCAAAAAGCGCCTAAAATCAGGGCAGTATAGCTGTACGTGTATGTATTCACATGTATTCGCGTTGTTGTATTCATGAATACAACAGTAAAAAGTGCCTAAAATTAAGACAGTCCAGCTGTATGCACGTGTATTCATGAATACAATAACGGCAATCACCTTAAAAATATGTATGTCCAGCTGTCTAAAAGAGAGGAAAAACATAAATAGCGTATTTCATGCCTCAATGGTGATATATAGTATACATACTTATTTTTCTATAAAATATAAAATGTAGCTATAGAAAATAATATTTTAAATTAATTTTATTTTATAAGGTTTATACCTTTGCTATAGGAAGTAAAATTTTCATTAACTTACTACCATATTTGCAAATTATCAGACTTCTGAAAAATGGAGTAAAACTTTCTATAATCAGTTAAAGTATTCATATAATATTAAAATAAATTAATATTATTAGTAAATATAACTTAAATTTGTAGGAATGCTATTTACAGTAATTTATTTTAAGAGTTTATACTTATGACATATTTACTTTATCTAGTATTGTGTTTTCAAGTTGCTATCATGAAAGTGATTATTGTTTTTTTTTGTGAAACATTCTCGGCAAAATCGCTCGTTATCATTCGGGTGTACACTGCATAACCTGCTTATTATGTAATAGCTTGTAAATTACACATGAAATATTTACTGCATTAGGCAAGTTCGGCGTAGCGAGCTCGGAAACCAAAGTGATAATTGTTATTAACGTAAATTTTTATCTTTGGGAGATTGGAAGGTCTCAATTTGGTAAAATAATTAACATAGGATTTGACTGATAAACTGTGATGACCCGATAGGTTACCTTAAGAATTAGAGCCAAATTCTGGATTTCGACGCTTTTAGAATCTCATTTTAACTTTCCTCCATCTGCTTGCGTAGTCCGGATACTGACCCGGAAGGCTTATATGCTAAAACTGATAAAAATAAGAATTTTTACCTTAAAAGTTAATTTTAGTTGACTTCGGTCAACGTTTTGGGTAGACGAATCCGGACCCATATTTTGGTGGTCCAGATGGTCTGTATAGAAATATGGGACCCGAGCGTATGTCCGAAATTGAATTCGGAGGATCCTAGCTCGAGTTATGAATTTTTGTTGAAAATTAAAAGTCTGAAAGTTTAATAATTTTGAGAATTGATTGATGTTTGGTCTTTTTGATACCGGGTCTGTATTTTAGTTCCGAAGTTCAGTACATGTTCAATATAATATTTATAACTTGTCTGTGAAATTTCATGAGAACGAAGTTGGTTTGACGCGATTCAGACGTCCGATTGAGAAATTAGAAGTTTCAAAGCTTTCTTGAAAATTTCATTTGATTTGGTGTTCAGTTCGTAGCTCTAGGTATTATTTTGACGATTTGATCGCGCGAGCAAGCTTATATGATATTTTTAGACTTGTGTGTATGTTCAGTTTGGAGCCCCGAGAGCTTGGGTGAGTTTCAGATAGGCTACAGAGTGAAAGAACTTAGAAATCATAGCTGGTGTGTGTCAGACCTGCAAATTTCGCATTTGCGAGATCTGGCTTGCAAAGGCGAGCCTTGCATTTGCGAAGAAACAATCGATTTTGCGAGCAGTGGGTTTGGGGTGGATCTTCGCATTTGCGAATAAAATATTCACATTTGCGAAGTTAGCTGAATGTGAGAGGTTCGCATTTGTGATGCTTCTCTTTTGCGAAGCCCAGATCGCATTTGCGACACCTGCAACTGTGTAAAAAATACTTAGACGGGATTTTTCTCCCATACTTTAAATTTTCAAACCTAAAAACATAAGAGGCGATTTTTGAAAGACTTCTTCTTCCCCAATCCGTTGGTAAGTGATTTTAACCTTGTTCCTTTCAATCTTTTACTACATTTAACAAAATTTCAACCTAAAATTTACGGTTTCATGGTAGAATTGGGGATTTTTGGGTAGAAACTAGGAATTTAGACCTTAAATTAAGGTCGGATTCCAAAACCAATTATATATCCGGGCTCGGGGGTGAATAGGTAATCGGATTTTGGTCCGAATTTTGGGTTTGGATTTTTTGACTTTTTGAATAATGTCCTAAATTTAATCCTTTGCAATCGTGGGTAGTTCATAAGGCTTAATTTAAATTGTTTAATTGGTAATTTGCTAGATTCTATTGGTTCGGAGGCTTGTTTGAAGGGAAAATCTGTGGTTGAGCTTTGAGTTTGGCCGTTTGAGCGAGGTACGTGTCGTGGTTAATCTTGGCTTGAAGGAATAAGTATTATTTGCCTATTTGCTACGTGTTTGAATGTTGGGTACAACGTATAGGTGAGGTGATGAATACCTATGCATTGTTGTCGGGTTATGGCATGAAGTTGAGTCTTATTCTTGTATTTGTTTCTTTCCTTGATCATATTATTCACGTTTAGACTAGTTAATAGTTGTGTTGGTCATTCTTATCATGTTTACGGACTTTGGTATTGATTGAATATTAACTCAAAATTGAGGTTGGTATTGTGGAACCAAATGTGAAGTAAGTCTTGTTCTTGTTATTTCCATCTCTTTGTTGTTATTGTCCATTATTTTGGTGAGGGAGAGTGTTAATGCACGAAGGGCGATGCCATGTCATAGTTTGTGAGTGTTAATGCACGAAGGTAATGTTGTGTCATATTGTGAGTATTAATGCACGAAGGGTGATGCCGTGCCATGTTATGAGAGAGTTAATGCACGAAGGATAATGTCGTTCCGTTTCTACTGATTCATATAGAGGTTGAGTGTAAAAGCACGAAGGGTGATGCCGTGCATTTTCTTTTACCAAGGTTACTTGTTTCCAATTGCTCAAAGAATATCGGTTGATCAAAGTGCTTATTACTGCTGTAATCCTTTATCTTGTGATCCCCTGAGCATGTTCCCCTCCCAATAGTACTTGTTTTGTTTCTTTTATTGTTGTTAATGGTACATATATTGTTGTACTGCATAGGTTTATTTGTAGGTGTCTTGTCTTAGCATCGTCACTACTTCGCTGAGGTTAGACTCGACACTTACCAGTATAGGGGGTCGGTTATACTGATACTGCACTCTGCACTTTTTATTCAGATTTTGGTATTGGTCAGAGCTGATCGTGAGGTTAGCCACTGGATCCGTCCTATAGGATACCCAAGGTAGATCTTCCGTCGTCAGCAGACCCTGGAGTCCCCTTCTAGACATTTCATTTTACTGTTTCTTTCATTTTGAAATAGTTGTATTTCTTTCAGACATTTGCTTGTAGTGAAATTTTAGAAGTT
>MU711838.1:5460-18957 GCA_026770625.1 Nicotiana glauca | reverse complement strand
TATATATATATATATATATATATATATATATATATATATATATATATATATATATATATATATATACATTTTTTCGGCTATCATATGTAAATTATTTTTGACGCGGACTAAAAGTGCAAAAAGCCCGAGATTTTATGCCAAGTAGAAAATATTAGAGAACTTCTAATACTTTTAAATTTTATATTATGCTATGTAATTGTGGTCTCAGATGAATTTTATAAAAGTTTTAATCTTTTATCCTGGATCACAATTTGAACATCTTGATACGTCATAATCTTTTGTTCTAAATCACAATTTGAACATCTTAACACGTTATAATCTTTTGTTCTGAATCACAGTTTGAACATCTTGATACGTCATAATTTTTTGTTCTAAATTACAATTTGAACATCTTGAGACGTCATAATCTTTCGTCCTGAATCACAATTTGAAAATTTTAACAACTTTTAAGATAATTATTCAATTCTGCACCATGGAAAATTAGAGTTCAATTAATTCATTCCTTCAAACTGCCTAAAAAGGGACAATACATGAGTGATCTTGAAGCTAGAACCACAACTAAGAAAGACTATAGAAGAGGGCAAGGGTAACTAGATTTCGTCTATTTTCAGAAGTTTTTTGAAAAGGATGTCACATACACAAAATCTTTTCTAAATGCAAAGCTTCAACTCAATTCAAAGTGTTATTGTTTGATTGGACCGACCACAGAACATATGAATCACATTGTGAGGGACATGTGTCATAAATTGGACCTTCATTTAATACAAAGAAATCACTTGCATGCCATGGAAATAATAGTTTATGAATTAATCAATATTTAGGATTATAGTCAAAATTCTTTATAATAACATGTGACTATAAAGACCAAGGTTTTCTAGAATCGATTTTTTAGTTATCTTATATTATATGTCTATAATAAAGTTTTACTATAACAACTAAAAATATTAGGAGAAATGATATTATTATATAAAAGTTTGTCACGACCCCAATTCCGGTCGTGATGGCACCCAACAACAATTGCTAGGCAAGCCCGACCACTTAACACCCTCAATCCGAGCATGAAGCTCAATACCAGTTAATTAACTATTTATAACAGATAACAAAGCTTAATGATTCAACTGATAGATAGGAACAATACTGAGAATCATGATAACACCAATAAAACTCCTAAAGACCTGGGGTCATGAGTCTAGAGCCTCTAATAACACAGAGTAATAAACCCTCAGTAATACTGATGTTCTAAAATGCGGAAAGATAAAAGGGATAGGGGAGGAGCCGGGTCCTGCGGACGTCAGGCAGCTACCTCGACAACTCCTGAAAGCTCTGGAAGCAACAAACAGCTTGACTAAGCTCCCGGAACACCTAAATCTGCACACATGGTGCAGGGAGTAAAGTGAGTACTTCCAACTCAGTGGTAATAAACATATATAATGGCTGACTGTAAGAAATCCCGAAATATAACAATGCAAAGCTATAACCAATAATTCTACACATTTAACGGTGGAACAACATCAGGTAATGACAGGTAAAACAGATAGACATCGATGCATGAATGCAATGCAATGCACATGACCCCTGCGACGCGCAGCCCGATCTATTTGGGTACCCGCGCTCACTGTGGGGGTTCAGACTCCGGAGGGGCTCTTACAGCCCAAGCGCAATATAATCGTAGCATTCACTGCGGCATGCAGCCCGATCCACACTCAGTCCAAATATATGCACGTAAGCCACACAGGCACAGTCAAGTTTATCATTTTCAGTTCCATTTATTAGGAATTATAGAATAAGTATTTAAAACTTTAGAAATTTACTACTCATTTCGAGACAGTGTTTAACTCAGGACTGATATCATGGAAACATGCTAAGCATCATGGAAACAGTGATAATGATCCCTAAGGGATCCAGATAATCGGCATACAGCCCAAATATACTCATAACCATCCAAGTAGGAGGTTTACCAACCAATTTCTAGCCAATGACATAGTATGAACATCACTCGGACGGACTAAGCCATAGTCCCCAATCGCCTCAATATAGCGTCACAGTGTGATATACCGGGGTTTCAAACCCTCAGGTCATCATCTACATCTATTACTCACCTCAAACCGGCCACAAGACTAGTCCTCTATGCCTTTTCCTCTTGAATCCACCTCCTCGCGCATCGAATCTGGCCAAAATCACAACGAATACATTACAATAGGCTAAAGAAACATAGCACAATCAAAAGAACTCGAAAAATACCAAAAATCTCGAAGTTGGCAAAACCCGAGCCCCGGACCCACTTCTCAAAAAATTACGAAATTCACATCACCGGATTCCTCGTCTCGCCACGAGTTCGTACATATAAAATTCATCAGAATCGGAGTCCAAATGCTCCTTCAAGTCCCAATTTCTCATTAAAAAACCCAAGCCCTAGTTTTTCAATTTTTCACCCAATTTTCCAACAATCAAAGGTATATTCTTCAATAAAATAGTGTTTCTAGGTCACGAGACTTACCTCCAGTCGATTCCCGTCAAAAATCTTTTCAATTTCTACCCAAAACCTCTTGAGGTGGTTCAAAAATGGAGGAAATATCAATTGGGTCGCGGATGAAATGACCCTATTAAAACCTTTCTGCCGAGTTATTTCCTTGTACGCGAACGCGGGACCTCTCTCGCGTTCGCGATGAACAAAATTCCAACTGATCAAAATTGCCCTTCACGAACGCGTCTGCTCCCCCGCGAACGCGAAGGCTTAGGCCTCAGACCTACGCGAACGCGCCCCCTCTAATCGCGAACGCGATGAATAACTAGGCTGGGTCCCCTACTTCCGTATACGCGAATGCGTGCCCAGCACCACGAACGCGATTCACTAGGGCTTCCACCTACGCGAACGCGTAGCCTAACCGCGAACGCGATGAACATTTTCCTGCCCTCCCAAATTTGCCCTACGCGTTCGCGACACACCCACGCGAACGCGAAGAAGGGACTTCTGCAATACCACAGCTGGGAAAATCCAGCAATTTCCTCAAGTCCAAAATGATCTGTTTGATCACCCGAAATCACACCGAGGCCTCCAGTACCTCAATCAAAAGCACCAACATACCCCAAAATATCATACAAACTCGTTCCAATCCTCAAAACATGTCAAATAACACAAAAATCATCAATTCACCACGGAGTCAAACCTAAGTTTCTTCAAAACTTCCGAAACATACATTCGATCAAAAACCCGACCAAAAATCTCCAAATGACCTGAAATTTTACCCACACATCCAAAATCACCTAACAGAGCTACTGCAACTCTCGGAATTCCATTCCGACCCTCGGATCAAAATCTCACCTATCAACCGAAATTCGCCAAAATTCAAACTTCGCCAATTCAAGCCTAATTCTACACCGGACCTCCAAATTCAATTTCGATCGCACTCCTAAGTCACAAATCATCCACCGAAGCTAACCGAACCACCAGAATTCCCATCCGATCCCTCTAACTATATAGTCAACTTCCGATTGATTTTTCCAAAACAAGCTTCCTTCTAAAAGGCTAAGTGCCTCATTTCCAACTAAAACCAATTCAATTCTACCCAATCAACTCAAGTACTGATATTGAAATATAGAGCAACATAATATGGGAGAAATTGTGCGGTAACTCACGTGACAACGGGCCGGGTCGTCACAAAGTTTGACTGTATCAAGATCGATGAATGAAGGAAAATTTAATTTATTAAATCTTCGAACTAGACATGAATGGAAAACCTATTTCTACTATATAAATATGACTATAAATTAAATTTAGACATGAATTAAATAACTTGCAAATACCAAATTCTATATAACTTTAGTTTCATACTACAAGTTTGAATTAGTTTTCCAATATATTTCTGTAATTTAAAGTTGTTTACATCTGATGTTTTTATTGTTGTTGTGTTAGAGCTCTTCTCTCCAACTATCACTTTTGTTGAAGCACTTGTCTCCAACTCCAATTGATGAACTTTGTCGCCAACACTCAAATTTGTTGAAGCACATGTCTTCAACTTCTGTTGATATACTTTGTCACTAACACCCTGTTTTGTTGAAGCGCTTGTCTCCAACGCCTGTTGATGCACTTTGTCACTAACATCCAATTATTTTTTGAACTATTTCTCTCTATTTTTTAGAAGTGTTTCTTCCTCATATTGTAACGACCCGGCCGGTCGTTTTGAGAGTTAACGCCATGATACTCTATTAACTAGTTTTCTTGTGTTTATTTCTGCTATTGTGATTTGCCGAAAAGATTCGTTTTGAGTTTTAGAGTGTTTGGGACACTTAGTCCCTAAATAAGAGTTTATGTCCTAGAATTTGGGCCGTAGTCGAAGCAATATGAAGACGGGTCTGGAATGGAATTTTCTCGACTCTGTTAGCTTTGTTGGATGATTTCGGGTTAGAGGCATATCTGGATTGTGTTTTGGAATGCCGAAAGTTGAGTTTTTGGAGTTTCCGGATCGATAGTGAAATTTTGATATCGGGGTCAAAATCCAATTTCAAAAGTTGAAATAGGTCCGTAGTATTGAATATGACTTGTATGCAAAATTTTGGGTCAATCAGACGTAGTTTGGTTGGTTTCGGCATCGGTTGTAGAATTTTAAAATCTTAGCTTCATTAAGTTTGGATTGGAGGATCATTTTTTATTTTAACGTTGTTTGATTTGATATGAGGGCTCGACTAAGTTTGTATGGTATTTTAGGATTGATTGGTATGTTTGATTGAGGTCCCATGGGCATCGGGTGTGTTTCGGATGCTCAATGGGTCCTTTTTGGACTTAGAGAAGTGCTAGATTGTTCTGGTGTTTTGTTGCAGAGAAATCCTTCTTCGCGTTCGCGAGAGGGGTCTTGCGTTCGCGAAGAGCATCTGGGAGAGGCAGCTAATTTGTGCTTCACGTTCGCGATGATGCTCCAGCGTTCGTGACATGGTCCTCGCGTTCGCGAAGGGTCTACCAGTACAAGCTACGCGTTCACGAGTGGACCCTCGCGTTCGCGAAAGAGGAAATTTGTTCAGTAGGATTTTGTTCATCATGTTCATGATGGTGGTCTCGCATTCGCGAAGAAGGATGCATCTGGGCAGAATTCAAATTCCAAAATCGAGAGTTTGAGTTCATAACTCAAAAAATTGGATTAATAGCTCGGTAGGAGGCAAAATTTGGAGAGAGTCTCGGAAGAAGTTTGTGGGTAATGATTCTTAACTCCCTTTTTATTATATCCCGTTAATCTAAGCTTACTTTCATCATTTAATTTTGTATTTGGGGTGAAAATTTGAAAAAATTTGAAAAAAGTTCTTAGATCGAATTTTGGGATTTTGATTGAGATTTTGGTATCGAATTTGAGTGATTTTGGTATGGTTAGACTCGTGAGTGAATGTGTGTTCATAATCAATAACTTTTACCTGATTTCGAGACGTGGGCCTGGGGAGGATTTTTGGACGTTTTTCTATTTTCTTGACTTAGCTTCAATTTCTTTAGCTAAATTAGTTGTTTGTAGTTATATTTACATTATGAAATTGATTTGATTAGATTTGGGCCACTCAGAGTTGGATATGCATGGCAAAAATGTGATTTCAGATTGACTTGAGATTGGTTTGAGGTAAGTGGCTTGCCTAACCTTGTGTGGAGGAACTCCCTTTAGGAATTTGGTATTGTTGTTATATGAAATGATGTGTACATAAGGTGACGAGTTTATACATGTGCTAATTGTTGAAAAACCTGTTTTCATTAAGTAAATATCTATGTTTTCCTTTAATTGAGCAATACTAGTACATGAAACCTCTTGTTTAGCTTAGAAAAACATGCTTATATGACTTAACTGTCTTACCTACTTTAATTGCCTACTTGGATTTTGGTGTAGCATGTTTAGAGTAGAAATTTCCTGTTTTCTTGACACGCACTTGAATAGGATTGTAGGATTCTTCCTTGATATTGTTGTGTATTTACTTTAGGACTATGAATTGGTATTTCGGGAGATCCGCCTACACATTTATAATTGGGACTACGGGATGATATCCAGGGAGATCCCTTGTACTGGATATTTACTTTGGGACTACAAATCGGTATTTCGGGAGATCCCCCTGCACATTTACGATTTGGACTACGGGACGCTATCCCGGAAGATCCTCTGCATATTTACGTTTAGCACTATGGGACGCTCTCATGGGAGAGCCCATGTTGCTATCTCTGTGTATTAAGTTATTTCTGTCTGTGATTTCAACTTTATTAACTGATAGTATTTAAATTATAATGTCTCATTTCATATTGTTTTACCTTGTTTTATATATATATATATATATATATATATATATATATATATATATATATATATATATATATAACACCAGTAGGGCCCTGACCTTGCTCGTCACTACTCGATCGAGGTTAGGCTTGGCACTTACTAGGTACTGCTGTGGTGTACTCACGCCCTTTCCTGCGCAGATCCAGATTTTTCTGCTCAGCTATACTATCCGTGGGGCGAGGGAATCCAGAGATTTCGAGGTATATCTGTCGCGTCCGCAGACCTAGAAGTCCCTCTTTATTCTCCCTTAAATTTTAGACTTCTTGTTTTGTTTTTCATATAGACTTCTGGAGTTAGAACATTATGTATATTTCTTTAGCTTGTGATTCATGAAATTTCGGGCTTTGGGAGTGTTTTGTGTTCAGTTTGAGAGAGTGATATTGTATATGCCGAGCGACACTTTAAACTTCTTTATAATGTTACCCGTAAATTTCTAGTTTCGTATCTTTATAATTTTTTCGCAAATTATTAGGCTTACCTAGTCATAGAGACCAGGTGCCGTCACGGCAGTTCACGGAAGAAGAACTTGGATCGTGATACGTATGCAAATATTTTTCACTTGTTTTCCATCCTTCTCATCATGTTTTTTCATGCATATATAATTTCCGACATTTGCCAACATATCCAATGGCCAGACAGGCGACACACTTACTTAGTTCTATGAGCACCTAATTTTTGACAATATTTAATTTTTTATCACTTCTTCTATGTAAATATTTTAGGGGGTTTTAACCTACAATTATTTTAACTTTATTATACTTTTTATTATAGGGTAAAAATATAAAATTTTAAAAGGTGAATTATTACTATTAATATTATTTTATTTTTATTTTTATTTTAAAATAATAAAAAATCCGAAAAATATTAATTTTTTTAAATTTTCGGGAGTAATTTAAAAATTAAGAAAAAGGGAAGTTTTGAATAAATAAAAATATATCAAAGTAAAAGTAGGTGGAATTCTCTTTTAAAAAGTAAAAGAAAGTAAAAAATTAAAAAATAAAATAAAGTTTTGTGAAATTTTTACAAAAATAAAAAGTAAAATAAAGTTGAAACTAAAACATAAATATAAGTATATCTAAAAATTTTAAAAAATTTAAAGTAAAATAAAGTATCATTTTTAAAAAGAAAAGCAAAAGAAAGTAGATTGTTTTTTTTAAAGAAAAGTTAAATAAGTTGAATTCTCTCTTAAAAAGTAGGATTTTAAATAAGATAAAAGTAATTAAAGATGAAATTTAAAAAATAAAAGTAAAGAAAGGTGGGATTTTTTTAATAAAAAAATAAAGCAATTTGTAAGTGGGATTTTTTTAATTAAAAAATAATAGAATAATCAAATATTTTTTTTTAAATCTGAAAAAATTCGAAAATTTTGCTATAAATAGAAGAGAAAATTTTAGAAGGAAAGAGAGAAAAAAGAAGGGGAGAATAGAGAGAACAAATTTTCTTCTTCTATGCTAAAGGAAATTTCTACTAGTTTCATTATTTCTTCTTGTTTCTTTCTTTCAAAAAAAAAATAATAAATAAATCAAGCAATTCTCATCCTTTTTAAGACTAAAAAATACCTCAAAAACAGGAGCCAAATCACACCAAAAATCAAATCCAAAAGCTTCAAACTCAATTTAAAAGATAACCCAAAATACTAGCCGGAAGAGGTCGAAGTCGAGTTCGGTTCGAAGGTTTCCTCTCGTTGCCTTTGATTGTTGTTCGTTTGCACATTAAATCTGAAGGTTTTTTGCTCCATATGTATTGAAGAAGATCTTCATCTATAAAAGTTTCATTCTTTTCTTAGCCAATATTTTTATTATTTTTCTTTCACCATATTTCTTTTTGATTTGTATATTATATTTTGGTTATCTACCAACTTGAAAAATATGAGCAAAAAATGAAGGAAGAGCGTCAAAAATAGAGATCGTGAGAGACAAAATGACTTTCTTCAATGAGATTGTAGTTCATAGGGAAAGATAGAAAGATGTATTCAAAAATGAAGAATGAACAATGTAATAGTCTGGATCCAAATTAAATAATGGTAAGTCAATAGCAAATTTGATACCAACATGGGTGGGTAGGACCATAATAACTCAACTCATATATTTCTTCAATAATAATTTAATATCCATAAATCATGGCCTTTGCAATAATCTCAATCCCATCAATCGAATCACTTTTTCGAGAAATCATGACATTTGCAGTAATCTCAAAATTAGAAGGAAATAAATATGAACATCCTTAGTTTGCTTTAGTGGATTGCAATCTTTTGGAATAATTTGAAGCGTGCCATGCCAAATAAAATATCAAAACCCATGGCCCTCATTTAATTAATTTGAATCCTTTAGGAATCGAGGTGTGCCATTTAGTTGAATTTTTCATGGCTCTCGCAAAATTAAAAAATGCGTAGTTTGATTTAGGCGCGTTATTTTAATAATTTACCTTCCTAAATTCGGGTGCGCATTTCATGTGATCCAAATTCAAATCTCACAACGTTAAATAAAATGTGTCTCGGACTTCGGGTGCATTTCATATTGCGTGATCCAAAGACTCGTTTTAGATGACGTTGAAATATTATTTAAAATAATTAAAAGCGGTATAAAAGGAATAAAATGCACAATAGGCTAAACATGTATTAAAATCAGATAATAGACCAATTATGATAGTTTAAGCAACCCTGCTAGAACCACGGAATCCGGGGGTGCCTAATACCTTCCCTCGAGTTAACAGAATTCCTTATTCAGAATTTCTGGTTCGCAGACTTCAAAAAGAAAGTTGAAATTTTCCTCGATTTGGGATTTAAAATAAACCGGTGACTTGGGATACCAATTAAAATATTCCAAGTGGTGACTCTGAAAGAAAATTAAATAAATAATCTCATTTCGAATAATGTCACTTTAATTGAAAAAAACTCCCTTGTACCACCTTCGGATGTGCAAAAAGGATGTGTGATAGTTCTAGCGACTCTGCTGGGGACAAAAACCCAGAACTTTTCGTTCAGGGTTTAGAATTCGAGCTTACAATAGCTGTTATGATTGGCTTTATCTGTTATCTAATTTTTCTAAATGTTTGAACATAATGTGCTACTTGTTTGCTTTTTACCGCTTTGATAATTTTTGAACTGTGCATATAAACTGTCTTCTCACGCACCCCCTCTGAGTCTTCTTAAAATTAAAATTGGGCATTTGGTTGACATAGCCCGCTTTCTTTGAGATAGCCGAGGTGCTTGTCACCCGGTGAAGGATTTTAGTCATGCCTGTTTTTAGGCGGAGAGCACCACCAGTTAAGCTGGAAAGCAATGCTACCGGTACACTGACCCTCATCGGCTCGAGTTGTTCGCTCGAGTAAGCCATTCTAGATACTTTCTCCAATAATATTTTAACCTAGAATAACAAAGCTTCATGCCGGATCCCTAGTAGGAACGTTTGTTTGCATCACGTGCATTTGACCTTGGAGATTCAACACAAGGGTTGGGTCTGTCTAGGTGTGACGACCCAAAGGGTCATCACTGTATTTCTCCCTTTTTCAGCACTTCTGAGGCCTTAAAAACCTCATTTTTAGTTTCCTCGATTTGCGTGCGCATTCCAGCGCGAAGCTGGAAAGTTTTTATGTTAAAATATGTGAATTCTGTGAAAAATTTGAAGAATTATGATATTAATATTGATATAGTACACTTTGGTCATGATTTTGGGTAACCGGACCCGGACCCGTGATTTGACGGTCTCGGGAGGTCCGTAGAAAAATATGGGACTTGGGCATATGCCCGGAATTGAATTCCGAGGTCCCAGGCCCGAGAAATGAATTTTTCCTTGAAATTATTTTCTGAAAATGTTTAAGGAAAATGAAAATAAAATTTGATCAAAAGGTAATGGTATCGGGCTCGTATCCTAGTTCCGACGCTCGGTAAAGGTCATATATATTAGTTAAGAGTTATCTGTAAAGTTTGGTTGAAATCGGACGTCGTTTGACGTGTTTCGGACTAAAAATGGGAAATTTGGAAGTTATAAACTTTGAAATGAAAATTTTGAGTTTTAGGGGTTGATTCTTTGATTTTGATATTATTTTAGCGATTTGATCGCTCGAGCAAGTTCGTAAGATGATATTGAGTTAGCGTGTGTGTTTGGTTGGGAGCCCTGAGGGCTCGGGAGTGATTTCGGGGATGGTTCGGAGTGTTTTGGACTTAGAAAAATCTGGTGTTTTTGCTGGTTGCTGGTGTCCAGGTTTTTGTTCTATGCGATCGCATTGGTTCTTCCGCGATCGCATAGAGTTAATTTGGTAGTAATCAGTTTGTTCTATGCGATCGCATTACTCTTCCGCGATCGCATAGAGTAAATGTTGAGGCCCAGGTTTCCTTCTATGCGATCGCATTACTTCTCCGCGATCGCATAGAGCAAAGTTCAGCTCCCCTTCTTTTCTTCTATGCGATCGCATCCCAGGCCCTGCGATCGCATAGAGCAAATTTCGCCCAGTGATTTTAAAAGCTCAAAAACAGAACACTTACGGGATTTTCACCCCATTTCTCAAACTCTCTCTTCTCCAACAGCACCTAGGCGATTTTAAAGCTCTTCTTCTCCATAATCTCTTGGGTAAGTATTCTTAACTCCTTTTCCTCTTAATCTCTTCCATTAATCTTTAACTTCCTAGCCCTAAAGCATTGAATTCAAGGTAGAAAATGGGGGATTTGGGTAGAACTAGGGATTTTGGGATTTTGGGCAATTCAACCTCAATTCGAGGTCGAATCTTAAAACATATTACATATTTGAACTCGTGGGGTTATGGCTGATTGGGTTTTGGTCTGAGCCTCGAGTTTGGACCATGTGGGCCCGGTGTCGGATTTTGGTATTTTTGGAAGAATGATAGGAAATTCATTTCTAGGCTATGGGATTGTGTTTTTGAGCCATTATTGATAGTATTGAACTAATTATGGCTAGATATCATTGTTTCGGAGTTGGATTCTAGAGGAAAAGCAGTGTTAGAGGCTTGATTGCTATTTTAGGATCGAGATGAATGTTTGATCTAATTCTGGCTTGAGGGAATAGGATTAGAGTATTATTAATTGCTATTTGCTAAATGATCGAGTACGGTGTATAGGCATGATGACGAGTATCTATACACTGGTGTCCGGCATGATCGTGAGTCTTTGTTTGTACTTGATTTGGTATATTTTGGAACTCTTCCAAGTTAAATAATGATTTCTACATAATGTGGAGAGTTTGAGGATAAATGATAAAACGTTAATATTTTGGAGCGTTGGCTCGAACGATAAATACTATTGAGTATGAAAATGAAAGAATTGGACAGAGATGTGATTAATCCCTTGCCGGGATGGTTAGAGTACATGGAATATTTCCCTTGCCGGGATTAAAGTACTTATTATATCCTCCCTTGCCGGGACATGTAGTTATTGGGTATTTCCTTGCTGTGATGTTTTGTTGAATTTAGTTGTTGATATTGCTCCCTTGACGGGATCTAATTGGATGATTTAATTCCCTTTAGTGGATTTCTCCCACTATCCATTATTTCCTTGCCTCTTTGGTTGTTGCTGTTGAGTGAGGAATTATATCGGAAGGGTCGGGTTGTATGCCGCAGCACTAACAAAATATTTAATCGGAAGGGTCGGGTTGCATGCCGCAGCACTAACCAATATATATATAATCGGAAGGGTCGGGGTTGCACGCCGCAACAGTATAATTATATTGAGGATCGGGGTTGCACGCCGCAACGGTATTGAAACGTTGAAGATCGGGTTGCGCGCCGCAACGGAGTAAGGATCAAGTATATTGTTTTTGTATGTAGGGCCTTTCCTGTGTCTTCCTTATCAGCTGTTATTGTACGGTTTCATTTCTTATCAGATGGTTTCTATATTTAAACTATCGTACCCCATAGCATGCTCACCTCCCTCTTAGTTGTTTAAATTTGTGTATTTCCTGTTATTGCACGTATATCTGTACAGGTTAATTATGATAGGTCCTGTCTAGCCTCGTCACTACTTCACCGGGGTTAGGCCAGGCACTTACCAGCACATGGGGTCAGTTGTGCTGATTCTACACTATGCGCTCTTTTGCGCAGATACAGGTTTCGGGCAGCAGTAGCAGCAACATATCGAGTTTTGGAATTCCGCTCAGGGAGACACCGAGGTAGCCTTGCAGGCGTCCGCGGGACCCGGCGTCTCCTCTACTTTTTTATTCAGTCTGTTATCGCATGTATTCGAGACGAACAGTTTTATATTTCTTTCGAACGGTTGTGTTTAGTAAATTCTTAGCAGTTCGTGAGTAGTGACACCAGATATTGGGTAGAGGTGTATTTTAAAATTTCCGCATTTCCATTTGCAGTTAAGTAAGTATTATAAGTCTTCTGTCTGGATTATTATTTCAGATTAGTATGATTGTTTAAATGAAAACAGTAGAAATGTTGTATTATTTGGCTTGCCTAGCTCCGACAGTAGGCTCCATCACGACTCCCGATGGTGGGAAATCCGGGTCGTGACACTAGGACATGTGTACCCGAAATAAAAAGACCATCCTGATGCATCTTACTTGCTACTTGTGCATTTATTTGCTTCGGAGTTGCATGTTGACCGACTTTTCAAGAATGATAGGAGAATTAAAAAAATGATTAAAAAATGAGGGAAATTGTTACTCTTTTTGGAAAAAATCAAGATATATATATATAGAAGGAAAAAGTTTTGTTTTAAAAAAAATATATAGTTGGTTTTGTTCGGGAGAACTACGTAAGTTTAATTCTCACCGGACGTGGGATACGTAGGCAATCCGGGTCGTGACTAGTTGGTATCAGAGCTCCAGGTTGCATAGGTCTCGCTACTCACGGACAAACTTGGTAGAGTCTGAGGGATCGGTACGGAGACGTATGTATTTATCCCCCAGAGGCTACGGAGTTAGGAAAAGTTTCACTTTTGTTCTTTCTTGTCGTGCGATTCGGTCTCTCAACACTGATTGTCCTTCCTGCTCTGTTCTTTCGCAGATGGCGAGAACACGTGCTTCTTCATCTACCACACCGCAGTCGGAGACACCAGCAGTGGCCCCAGTGGCGGAGCCTCAGGTCGGTTTTGAGGAGGAGGTTCCCGTCCCAGCAGTTCCGGTGGGCCCAGCTCAGGTCCCAGGGGGATTCATAGCCACCCCAGTTCTTCAGGACGCTTTGGTCAGATTGGTGGGCTTAGTGGAGAGCGTCATTCGAGCGGGTTTGCTCCCAGGGGTTC
>MU711837.1:205385-226651 GCA_026770625.1 Nicotiana glauca | reverse complement strand
ACAAATACATATATTACATATATATACATATTTTTGGGGCCAAAATACCCAACCCAAAATACCCAACCCAAAAAAATACCCAACCCAAATAAAAAAAAAAGAAAAAGAAACCCTAATATCGGACCCCCCTCCATAGAGAGACACGAAAATACCGTGTCTCTATACACTCTCTATCTTCATTCTATATCATCTGTATATCTTCACTATACAAAGGCGGCGATACAGACCAGAGAGAGGAGAACATACGCGAAGAAATAGATAGAGAAGAGAGACGAAGAAAAATACAGAGTAGAGAGTGAAGAAAGTACACAGAGCGGAGGCGATAAAAATACGAAGAAAAATTTTGAGAACAAAGGTGAGGGAGAGGAAACCGGAAGAAGAAGGAGGCTCGGAGAAGAGTTTCGAAGAAGGAAATCAAGGGGAAAATTCAAAAGGTTAGATTCTGAGAGCTGTGAGTTTCGAGTGAAAATTTTCCTTCCAATTTCTAGCAAAAATTGTGTAATAACGTTTGGATTTCGAAGTTTCATTTCGTTTTGGTGTTATTGTTGAATCTCTGGCCGATTATAGCCTCCACAAGTTCTTCATTGTGATTTTATTGAATTAAAACTTTTTCGATTGCTTGTATTCCGATTCAATTCATGTTCGAATGTGTTTTCTGTGATTCTATTGGATGATTCTGCTCGGTTTTTGAGTTTATGTTTTACGTCGATTGTGTGTTTATGGATTTTTCTTGTTGAAATTCTTTAGATGAAAGACGAGCAAATTGTTTGAATCTCTATTCATGTTTTCGTTGGATCTCTAGTAGCTCGTTCATTGATGTTGCTATTTGAGTCTGTTTGAGCTTAAATTTTGTCAATAGCATCCCATTTTGTCTATGTATATAATCAGAATTTCAGAAATTTGCTGATGAGAATTATAAGGAATTTGCTTAGGTGATTGTTTTGTTGTGTCATTCTATTCAGTTTTGACTCAGTTTTGGCTACTTCGATTTTATCTTAGTTCACTGATATTAAAGGAAAATACTTCAGTCGATTTTTAACTTCAATTTTGAATTCAAACAGAAATTACATTTGAGCTGTTCCTATAACTATTTTTTTTTTTAAAGCAAAAGTTGAGCTGAAACAGATTTGTTTTATCATTAAGAGTTGTGGTTGAGTTTTGATCCGAGATTATAGTTCGACTCTGTGGATTTGTTTGAAGCTATGATAATCTCTAAAAAAAAAACATTGACCCTATGATAGTCAAGTACTGAAATTAGACTAAAGACAAAGTGTCGATCTATGGTATATTTCTGCCCTCTTATAGTTGTTTGAATATAAAATAAAAGCCTCGTGTCATTACTTGCTTCATATTTCATCCATGTTCACTTAAGGAATTGTTCAAGTTAGCTTAAAAGGCTCATGTGTATTCAAAGTTTTTCCTACTGGTTTGTGTATCGAAAACACATTAGTCAAGATACGTGTAGTTTCGTTTCAGACCTTAACGCTGGTTCTAAAACAGTAACTAGCCTTATTTTAGTTGCCTAAGTGATGAATTGATTAACTTAGCTCTAGGACAAAGTTTGATTCATTCTTGTTATGTGTGATTTAGTTGATCGTATATGCTCGTACTCATTCTAATTCTTTTCTTGGCCCAAATATCTTGCTATGTTGCTCTGTAGTCATTTTTTGCTCTTTCGAGCTGCTGGAAAAATTAATTTCAGCAGTAGATTGAGTCGATGACATGCACTTTCCTGGACATTCATCTAGGATTTTAGTTCTACTGTAAAACTGCCCTGTTTGCATTATTTGGGCAGCGGATTTGTGTAACTATCTTGCATTGCTGGCCTTTCTTGTTGGTTTTTTTTTTAGTTGTCGGATTGATAGTATTCTAGTTGTTTTTTCTTCGGAGGATTTTGCAGCCATTTCAAATACGTTTGGGAGTATAGGTAACTAATAGGTGTCGAGTTTGAGTCTTCCTTGCCAAACTAAAAAGGATATGTCATCTACTCGATTTTACTGGTTTTGTTTGAGCTTATTCTTTGTGTCGAATCAGGTAGTTGTGTGCTAAATGGTTAGTTTCCATTTCAAATAGACAAATAAGACTCAAATGAATTTTTCGCACTCTCTTGGGTCTTTAAGTGGGTTGAAATCAGCCATTTATTTGAAAGTTTTGGGCTGCCTCTTATATTATCCATATGTATTGAATTCTGAAAATTTTCTGTTCCACAATTTGATGTGAACCCGTAGGTTCTTGGCAGATGGTCTGAAATGGATTATGCTTGAATGCTGCCTCAAAGTTTTATTTGACACTCGACCAAGCTTTTCGTGATTTGTCCCCGTTGTTTACTTGTTTTAGTAGGAAACTCAACATTTATATCATAGCTGCCTCCATTTAACTTGTTGAAATTCAATTTCAGTCAGCTATTTTTGTTCTGTCTGCTTTAAGCTTTTGTGTGGATCGGCGCACATTCGTTGCCTTGAATAGGTGTGTGATATCTGTGTTAGAATGCTAAATGGCTGATATGTTGACATTTTCTGAAGCATTTTTCCTCCACTTTGTTGTATATGTTGGAACGTGAGCTAATGTCTTTGGTGAGTATACTATCGTGAAGTGATCATTCAAGTATATGAAGTTTGAAGTTGTTGGTTCGTTCAGTTTTGCTTGAAAACACACAACATCTTGTGCTTTGATTTGCTGTTCTTATATGTGTATTCCCACAGTATGATCACTTTGGAATCAAGTGACTCTTATTGTGAATATGAGTGAATCAATAGGGCAGGGGTTTGGAATTGGTATAGAAACACATTGCTTATTCCTTCCAAGAGTTGGATTATATGAGTTGTTGAACAAATCTGTGAATAATCGTGACAAAAATTGTTGTTCGTTTGTTAATGATTGAGATTACAGTGTTGGCATTACTATTTCTTCATTTAGTCATAAGGATTAATAGGTTTTAAAAGCTAAGTGGTTACGATTTTGAAAAGCCATAGTGGCCATATTTGCAATGGGATAAAAGTAGTTAAAATCATTTTTCTATGTTAACAAGACTTATCTCTATCCGATTGTTCACCTGATTGTTGGAAATAAGAGGCGTAGGAATTGAGTTTATGTATATTAGCCTAATTTCAGTTGTCGTGGTATTTCAATGACCTTCTCTGCATATTAGTTCGAATTGTTAGCTTTATAAAGAATTTGAGGTGCGACATGCCGAACAAAAATGTTAATTACACGGCCCTCATTTAATTAATTCCGTGTTGATCCTTAGATTCCGAGGCGTGCCATTTAGAAAATTCCATGGCCCTCGCAAACTACAAATACGAAATTGCTTTAGGCGATAGTTTAATTAAATTACCTTCTTAAAACTCGGGTGCACATTTATGTGACCCAAATCCAAATCTCGGCGAAATCAAAAATGTGTTAGTGATCACGTGTACCCTGGTGGTAACGAGATTAAAAATACGTTTTCATGACGTCGTAATTCTTAAAATAAGCCAATAATAATTGAAATGGCTAAAATTTGGAGATGAGCCTCGCTAAACCCAAAAATAATTTCGGGGCCCTCGATAATTGAATATTAAAAATAGTTAGAATTTGGAGGGGCTATTTTAGCAAATTTCAATGGTCTTTCCCAAATATCACCACGATAGAACCATTAGGCACGATTTTAATTAAAATTACTTCTTTAAATTCGGGTGTGCATTGATTGCAACCCAAATCCAAATCTCGACGAAGTCGAAGTGCATTAACAAAAATGGGTGCCTTGATGGCAACGTGGTTGAAAACGCACTTTCACGATGTTGCAAGTCTCTTCAAATAAAAGAAGTTTATAAATAGAAGCACATAAATTAGCATGTAATAAAACCAGATAAAATCAAAATACAACAGTTGAGCGACCGTGCTAGAACCACGGAATTCGGGAGTGCCTAACACCTTCTCCCGGGTTAACAGAATTCCTTACCCGGATTTCTGGTTCGCGACTGTAATACAGAGTCAAAACTTCCTCGGTTCGGGATAACTCGGTGACTTGAGACACCATTATATTCTCAAGTGGCGACTCTGAATTTTTTAAATAACTAATCTCGTTCCGACCGTCCTTTAATTGGAAAAACTCTTTTTATTTATACCCTTCACGGGGTGTAAGCCCTAAAAAAAGAGGTGTGACATCATCTACTGAGGTTGACCCCGATTATGATGAGGACACTACCTCCACATATGCCCAAACTCCCCACACTCAAAACAACCCCCTAGTGCTGGTGACGGGGACTGAAGGGAATCTCTAGCACCGGGATAACTAGTAGAAGAACCTAGCATGGAGGAGACCTGAACTATAGATCACGGGATGAACTCTGGATAGGTGGGAACTAAGAAATGAGTGACCCTGATGGGAACTGTGAGAACCATGGCTCGATGATGCACCACGGTGAACTGGGCAAGCTAACTAAGCATGTCTGAATGGATGGCTTTTGTCGTGCTGGAACTGAGCCCTATGAGGAGCACCATCAAAACTACCGGATCCACAAGTCCTCTTGGCCTCCCTCTCCACTCGCTTCTGGTGGAGAATCAAATCTATGTCCCGAGCAATGTCAACAACCTCCTCAAAAGAAGCACCAACCACCCTCTCTCTAGTCATAAAAACCGCAGCTGATATGTGAGGACATCAATGAACCTCTTGATCATCTCCCTATATGTAGTAACTAACCAAATAGTATAACATGACAACTCAGAAAATCTCATCTCTTACTGTGTCACAATCATATCATCCTAACGCAACTGCTCGAACTGTCTGCATAGCTCCTCTCTACGGGACTGCGTCACATATTTCTCCAGGAAGAGAACAGAGAACCGCTGCCAGGTAATGGGTGCTGCACCAACAGGACTACGCCTCTCATAAGCCTCCCACCAAGTAAAGGCAGCTCCAGAGAACTGAAAGGTAGTGAATGAGACCCCACTAGTCTCTAGAATACCCGATGTGTAGAGAATCCTCTAACACTTATCTAAAAAACCCTGGGCATCCTCGCCCTCTGCACCACTGAAAGTCAAAAGGCTGAAGTCTTCCAAACCTCTTTAATCTACGATGATCTTCCTCAGGCATGACTGGAACCATATAATCCTGAGCAGGTGCAACCGGCTGGGCTCGTAGTGCCCCCGGTGTCTGAAGTACCTGAATAGCCTGCTCGGGTGTACTGATGGCGGGAGTCTGAGTGCCTCCCCTGGTCTGAGAAGTATCTATTTTAGTATAAACAAAGACCGCCCAAGCAAGAATGGTGCACACGGTCAGAATTTGAGCTAAGGTCTCCTGAAGACCTAGGATAACAATAGGCACAGCCGGTGCCTGAGCTGGTCCTGCCGGTGCATTCACAACTAGGACCTGAGCATGAACTGGGGCGATTGGTAGATCTGTAGGTGCTACCCTAGCTGTTGTGCGGGCTTCACCTCTGCCCTTACTACGGCCTCGACCGCGACTTCGGCCTCTCGCGGCCCCAACTGGTGGTACTGGTGGCTGTCCATACTGGCTGGTAGTACGTGTCCTCACCATCTGTGAGAGGATAAAATAACAAAAGTTTAGTTACCAGTATCAACAAATTCACACGATAAGAATTCAAGAATGTGAAGTTTCCTAAGGGTTCTACAGCCTCTCGAAGATAAGTACAGACGTTTCCATACCGATCCGCAAGAATCTATTAAACCTGCTCATGACTCGTGAGACCTATGTAACCTAGGCTCTTATACCATCTTGTCACAGCCCAAAAACCAAGCCTGTCGTGATGGCGCCTATCTTGGTACTAGGAAAGCCAACACATTATCAAAACAAAAATAATATTTCCATTTCAAAGATAAGTATAAAGTTTTTTAATATAAAACCTTCATAAAGGAGTTCAAATTAAAAAAAAGGTGCGAAAAAGAAAGCCCGACATCCGGGTGTCACTAGTCATGAGCATCAACTATAATTTTTCTGACAATATCGAGACTAACATAGTCTGAAAAATAACTAAATACAACTAAAGGAAGATAAGAGGGAGAATAGCAGGGCTGCGATCGCCAGGCAGCAGCTACCTAGATATCTCCGAGAAAATCTGTAACTGGAATAGTCAACAGCTGCTACCATGTCCAGATACGCCTGGATCTGCACACAAAGTACAGGGAGTAATGTGAGAATGCCAACTCAGTAAGTAGAAATAGTAAATAAAGTCTGAGAAGTAGTGACGAGCAATAATGTATGTAAAGTTCATATCACAAAAACTCAGTAACAATACAGCATGCCTTTAAAACCATAGTTTGAATCAACTCAGTTTGTTTAGATCCAATTCCAGTAAAATCAATTTGAAAACATCTTTCAACAGATTTAGAACAATGGTCCAATGCATAAGTGAGTAAGATGATGAAATCATAAACGGCCCCTCAGGCAAACATCTCTCGCATACAGCCCCGCCCGCAAACCTCACCCTCGCTCATATACAGCCCCTTGGGAAAACCTCACCATCGCTCATACCTCCCAGTCACTCAGCACTCGACACTCGCACTCACTAGGTACCTGCGCTCACTGGGGGTGAGTAGACTCCGGAGGGGCTCCTTCATCCCAAGCGCTATAACAAGCCAATCATAGCATAAATCAATCAGTCACTCGACCTTACTCAGTCATAAATTAGTAAAGCATGTTGCGGCATGCAGCCCAATCCCATAAATATCTTCACAAATCAGGTCCTCGGCCTCACTTAGTCATAACTTCTCTATCCTCTCGGGCTCCCAAAAAATAAGGTATTCAGCCCAAACAACATTTATAGGATGCATCAAAATGGAGTAATAGAGACTGAGTTATGAAGTAAATAAGTGTAAACATGACTGAGTATAGATTTTCAATCGAAAACAATGAGAGGATAGAAAGAAAAGACCTCTAAAGGTCAAAACAACATTGGCATAAGGTCTAAACATGGCATTCAGCCTGATTTACAGAAATTCTTTCGAAAACACATAAGAAGCATGTAGTTTCAACAAAATATTCGACTTTACAATTGATACGAGACGAACCAAGTCACAATCTCCAATAGTGAATGCCCACACGCTCATCACCTAGCAAGTGCGCCACCTCAAAATAGTCACATGACATAAAATCTGGGGTTTCATACCCTCAAGACTAGATTTACAATCGTTACGTACATCAAACTGATCAAATCTCTACTCTACGATGCTCTTTCCCCTCGAGTTGGTATCCAAATTCTCTAAATCTATTCAAAATTAGTACAATACCATCAATATATGCTAATGGGATGATTTCCACAAGAAAAACTACCAAATTAGACCAAGAACCCGAAATCAGCTCAAACTCGGCCCATGAGCCCACTTCTCTAAATCCGACAAAAATAACAAAACTTAAAATTTCATTCACTCACTAGTCTACCCATACTAATTTCTTTAAAATCCAACCTCATTTGGTCCCTCAAATCCTCAAATTACTCTCTCAAGAACTCTTCCATTTTCACCCCAATTCCCAATTTAGATGATAGAAATCAAGATACGATCATGGAATTTAACCAAAATCAAGTGAATAACACTTAATCTAGTGAACTCCCTGAAAATGCCTTCAAAAATCTCCTAAATTCGTGGTCTCTAGCTCAAAATATAAAAAATGAGCTCAAACCCTCGATTTTTAATATAATATTGTCTGCCTAGATTTTCCTCTTCGTGAACGCGATAGTGCCAATGCGTTCGCGAAGCGAAAACTACCTCAGACTAGAAAATCCTCCTTCACGAATGCGAGGACCCTCTCGCGAACACGAAGCCTCCTCTAGTTGAACCTACGCGAACGTGGAACTCTCATCGCGAATTCGTAGGCTTAAATGCCTGAAGCTCTAATAACCATTGACTCTACGCGAACGTGATAATCTGGTCGCGAACACATAGCCTTAATGTCCTACACCTTCGCGAATGCGGGAAGTGCTTCGCGAATGCGAAGGACAACCCAGTTGCCCTTCTCAAATTCCTTACACGAACGCGAGAGCCGTCTCGCGAATGCGGTGAAGGAAATCTCTACAACATCATACCAGAAATCTGCCAACTTCTAAAGCCAAGAAGTGATCCGCTAACCACCCAAAATTCACCTGATTCCCTCGGTACCTCGAACTTAGTCAAACCTTCGAATCACTCAAAATAACATCAAAACACCAAATTACCCTAGGATTCAAGCCTAAGAACTTCAAACTTTTGAATTTCACAAACGATGCCAAAACCTACTAAACCTTGCCAAAACCTACTAAACCTTATCCGAATAACCTCAAATTTTACACACACATCATAAATGACACTGCGAGCCTGCTCCAACTTCTAAAATTCCATTCCAACCTCGATATCAAATTTTCCATTGCCGACCAAAATTGCCAATCCAACTTTCGCCAATTCATTCCTAATTCTACCACAGACCTCCAAATCATATTCCGGATATGCTTCTAAGCCCAAAATCACCTATCGGGGCTAACGGAACCATCAAAATTCAAATCTGAGGTCGTTTACACATAAGTCAATATTCGGTCAACTTTCCCAACTTAAGCCTTCACAAAAGAGAATAAGTGTCTCAATTTACTCCAAAACCACTCTAGACCCGAACCAACAAACTCGGTAAGTCAAAATACAGGTGAAGAAAACAAAAGAAGCGGGAAATAGGGAAATGGGGCTATAACTCTCGAAACGACCGATCGGGTCATTACAATGTGATCTGTCACGTTATGTGGTTGTACCTTGTGGGCATAGACATAAGTTGTTGTAGCTGGTTGATACTGATATTGGGTGCAGATTAAAAATTGCATCTTTTAGAGATGAACGAAAGATGAGAATTTTCAACTCTAAGACTTATTAGTATTGGTGGAAGGGATAAGTTATAGTTCAGATGGTGTCGTCAGGTTTATGTGGATTGGGGTGATGTGGGGTCACTTGTAGGTGTATATTGGATGTATGAATTCAGTGATTTGATGACTTCGGTATGATTCTTGGCACGTTCAAGAACGAAAGTTTGTTTAAGAAGGGGAGGATGTAATGACCCGACCGATCGTTTTGAGAAATTAAGTTTCGTTCAGCAACATAAGATCTTGAGCAGCTTTGTATTATGTGTTACAACTTGCGTGCATGGCCGAGTTCAGTTACCGGATAATTTGGAGTCAAATCGGAAGAAGGATTCTAGTTTTGGAAGGTTAAGCGGTAATAGTTGACTAGAATTTGACTTTTGTATAAACGGCTCTGGAATGAGTTTTGGATGATTTCAACATATTCATATAGTTATTTAGACATTAGGCACGCATCCGGATTTGGATTTGGAGGTCCGTAGGTTAAATTGAATCATTTAGGCAAAAGTTGGAATAGTTGAAGTTTGGAAGATGGAGAAGTTTGACCAATAGTTTACTTTGGTGATATCGGAGTTGGAATGCGATTCCGTGAGTTAGAACAACTCTGTTAAGTCATTTGAGACTTGTTTGAAAAAATTTGGCATCATTCCGGGTTGAATTGATGGGTTTCGGCGCAAGTTTTAGAAGTTGTAAGATTTGAAAGTTCATAAGTTCGATTCAAGGTGGGATTCGTAGTTTCGACGTTGTTTGATGTGATTTGAGACCTTGAGCGAGTCCATATTAGATTATGGAACTTGTCAGTATGTTTAGACAGGCTACCGGATGTGAGCACGTGATTTTTGCCTTACGAGAACTACTCCCAAAAATTCAAAATAAAATAGTTTGGTTTTGTTCATGATTTTTGCGGATTTTGTGTTATTTTTCTTTTATTTGTTCGCATTTGTCTGTGTGTGTTTGTTGTTAAATTAATAGAAAATAGAAAATATATCACATTTGCATTTAGGATTTAATTCTACAATTAGGAGTAATTAAGTTTGTTTTACAAAATGAAAAAAATCACAAAAATAATGTACTTTGCGTTTTTAACGTTTAAGGTCTTAGTTGTGTGATTTTATTTTAAATTGGTGCTTAATTATATGTGATAATTATTATTTAGAGTTAATTAGTATTTTAAAATAATTTTGGTTTTATAATTTAATCTAGGATTTTGGTTTTAAAATTGGAAAATAAAAGGAAAAAGAAAAAGAAATAATTGAAAAATAAAGAGAAAACTCGGATCAGGGCCAATTTTGAATTAGAATACCAGGCCCAAAACAGCCCAGTACTCTCCCCAGTCTAGTCCACCTGAGACCAGCCCAAAACGACGCCGTTTGGGCATTGAGAATCTGAATCGTCGATCTCCTAAGATCGAACGGTCCAGTCCGCCCCCAGCATCGAAGAAACGAAGCCGTTTCAAGACTGTTAATCCAGGCCGTTCATTTCATTTGATCCAACGGCCACGAATCGCCCTCATGGCCCGACCCATTCCCGTCCAAGGACCGATCCGGTCTCGAGGTAAACGAAGCGACGTCGTTTCCATTAATGAATGGATCCAAGCCGTTGATCTCATCAGATCGAACGACCTGGATTCATTCCACCCTTTCATATATATACCTAAAACCTTACCCCCCCCCCCATAGCCAAACCCCACACTTCGTCTCTCTCTCTCAAACCTCGTCTCTGAAAGATACGAGAAACCCTAGCGCCACCCCCCTTTCCCTTCACCGTAAACCCGGCGGCGCCGGCTCCGATGGCCGTGAAAATCACACCCCTGAACCACCTTGATCCCCCCTCTCCAAATCCACATTCGTTTTGCTTCCCTCGAGCCCTTCGAATATTAGATCGAAAAACCGGTCAGGAACCCTAGTTCGTTCAATTAACCCCAAACTTACACCAGTTGTCCACCTGAACTCCCTCGTCCCTAAACCACCCTTAGTTTCCCTCGAATCAAACCAGAACTTGACGAATCTCGAATTGATTGAGCGAACCCTAACAGAGCCAAGCCTGGAATCGGGCCGAAGTAGGAAGATTGAGGTCGTCATCGACCTTAGTCGCGTGTTCTCAGTCGAGAACACTCGATTAAGGCCCATGTCGGCTTCAATTTCAAATCGAAGCTTCAATTAGAGCGAATGGGAACTGGGACTGATTCTGAGGTATTTTCTTTTTCTTTACTTTCTTTGTTTGTTGTTAATGTTTGTTTGGTTACTTCCGTAGTATTTCATCATTTTCTATTAATTATTTATCCCTCCTCTATCCAGACTTTTTTTTTGTCCAATATTCATCACTGGTCGTTGATATATCTCGTAGGTTGTTAAATCCATTGAATGTGTTTGTTCTTTAGTTTGATTTTAAAAGTCAGTGTCCGTAATGTTCTTGTACAAAACTGTGACTAGTCTTGTAATTGGTTACTGGTATTACTGGTTCAAATGGTCTTATTTTGTGTGATGCTTGGCTCCTTACTTTTTGTTGTTCATCATTTTGCATATAAATTCAGTTTATTTTCGTCCAGTATATTACAGTGTTTCATTCATTTTTGTTTAGTTTAGAGTTGTGAATATAGTTAGTCATTCCCACATAATGTGTCAATCATGGTTGGAAGTTTGACCTGGTTATGTTCAAATATGCTTTTGTCCTGATTCATTGGCCTTCATTTGGATACCATTTGATCTTACCTGAGCTCTAAGCTTGAACTGCTAATTGAATTTGATTTGAATTAGTTATAGTTGTTGTAGTTTGGTGATTAATTAGGAATCAGCTTAGTTAGTTGGTAGGTTTGAATTGGTTATAGCTGAAAGGTTCAGTACAGATTGAAAGGGTTTGATGTAGGATAGTGGTTCAGGGCATCAGGGGGTAATTTGGGAATTGAAAGTTTGAAAATGGTTTAATTGAGTGGTATGTAAGTAAAATACTTAAACTAATGTCTTGTTTAATAATAGTAGGGAACAAAACATAGTGGTATGGGTAAGGGTTAAGGAAAGTAATTAAAAAATAAGTCACCCATAACATTTGAACAAAACAATGAAACATGTAGTATGGGGTTTCAGGGAGTTGATGGGCAGATTGTTTTCTTATTAGTTTGAGTGTTTCAAGGGCTAGGGGGAGGTGTAGTTTTGGTATAAATAGAGGGGGCTCTAGGCAGTAAAAAGGGGGTTCTTTTTTGGAGACTTTGAGATAGAGAGAATTGAAAAAGCTAAAAAAATTCACAGTCCTTCTTCTTGGTCAGATTTTGAGAGAGTTTGATAGAACTTACAACAAAAGAAATATAGCAAGAAGCAACTACACCGTTCCATTGAAAATCTCATATTTCTAGTCACTGAATAGCATTTTTCAGTTCAGTATTGGTTCACTGGTGTGTTGGAGGTTCATTGTTTGGTTTTTTGAATGACTTGGAGTTCATGTGAGTCTGGTTTAGAGTTGATCTGATCATTCTGGCTGATTCCAAACATTCCGGGATTTCTTGACCTTGCCTGGGCTGCTATCGATTCTTTGCTGTGTGAATTTACGCTGTTGGATATTGCTGGGACTGTTTATTGCTGTTGCTTCTCGAATTTATGCCTTAGCTGATTTCTTCTCCTTCACTTCTGTTCCAATTCCAGGTACACAGCTTGATTTCAATAATTGTGAAGCTGAAATGTAAAGGATGAACTTGTAGTTGAAGCCTGAAGATTTAATTTAGTTCAGTTTCTGGTTTGTACATCTGAATGTTTGCTCATAAAGAATGTTTAGACCCCTTCTTGTAGTTGCATTGGCTGAACTGCATTTGGTTATGTAATAACTGGGCTATAGACTATTATACCTTAGTTTTGTTAAGTTTGTTTTCCCGGTAAATTACTAGTTGTAGTTAATTCCCTGTTAGTTGATTCCTGCACCTGTTAAGTACTGGTTATAGCCAAATTCATGATGAGTTAAACAGAGTAGTTCACGATTAGTCGTAGTTAGTTTCCTGTTAAATACCTTTGTGAATCTGTTTAGCATAGTGTAAAGATGAGATAAAACCGGGAATGGCTGTTTTTCCATTCTCAGTCAGTAATCAAAATATGACCAGGCTGTATTAGGATTGTATTAGACTGTCAAATTTCCATGGATGGTTTATTACAGCTATATAGTATGATTTGATTTCAGTAATTCTTTTAGAACCTTAGTTAAAAGGCCTACCTTGAATGTTTAAGTTTAGTAATTAAAATAGGCTGAATTAGACTGATGTGATTAGATTAAGCAGATCTCCTTAGTTTGAATTAATAAAGCTATCTATGGCACTTGTTTGGTGTATTTCTGTTGTATGATTCATATAGAGTTTTATACCCTGGTAATAGACGTTTTAAGAATGGGTTTTCCTGTAAGTTAAGTTCTACTCACAATGTTCTTTAATGCCCGGACCTATGAGTAGATAAATATTGCCCTAGCATAATTACTTTGGATCGTTCAGCTGCATAAGTGCCCGTTGTTAAAACCAAACCACTTCAAGCTTTGAAAGTAGTCAATTGCTCCCAATCTTGTGAAGTTCAAAAACAGATATTAAAGATTATGAACATAATGTAAACTAGGGGGTGTAGGTAATAATACCACTCGTTCGGGCCTTCGTCTTTTCCGCCCATGGCTCACGTCTGGGCATTATGTGTTTGCAAGCAGGTTTAAATTAGTAAAGGGCTAGTACGAGGTCTTAAAAACAATGAAGATTCATGGATATTGCTTCGTTTAAACTCCACACCCTTTTCAACTATCTTAGTAGTGATACACTGATATAATAAATTAATTAGGATTTTTCTTCTAGAGACAAAAAATAAAAATCGTAGTTGCTTTTAGGTTTTCCTTTTAAGTAATAAATGAGATGAGCCTCGCTAAACTAAACACATAAACTGCGGGGCCCTCGTTAAATGTATATAAAAATACTTAGATTTCGGGACGGGCCGTTTAGCGAATTTCACAGCTTTTCCCCAAAGTAAAAACGCGCTAATCTCTTTAGGGGCGTATTTTAATAACGTTACCTTTCTAAACTCGGGTGCGCATTTATGTGACCCAAATCCAAATCTCAACGGAGTCGAAATGTGTCAACAACCACGGGCGCATTGATGTGACGTGGTTCGAGACGCGTTTTCATGACGTTGAAATTCTCTTTTAAAATAACAATAATAAAAGCGGGAAAGAGTTAAAAAAAAATTGCACATAGGTTCAACATATATAAAATCAGATAAATAAGCCGAATATGACAGTTGAGCGACCGTGCTAGAACCACGGAACTCGGGAATGCCTAACACCTTCTCCCGGGTTAACAGAATTCCTTACTCGAATTTCTAGTGCGCAGACTGTTAAACAGAGTCATTCTTTTCCTCGATTCATGATTCTAAATCGGTGACTTGGGACACCATAAATCTCCCATGTGGAGACTCTAAACCTTTTAATGAATCCCGTTTCGATTGTCCTTTAATTGGAAAAACTCTCTTTATTATACCCTTCACGGGGGGTAGCGGGTAAAAAGGAGGTGTGATAGCTCTGGCGACTCTGCTGGGGAGACGGAACCCAGAACTTTTGTTCAGGGTTCAAGAATTCGAGCTTAGAATAATTGTGGTATTTGGCTTTATTCATTATCCGATTTTATTATATGATTGGTCTTAAACGTGCAAAATGATGCTTTTTTACCGCTTTGATATTATTTGAACTGTATATATAAATTGTGCTGAAACCCTCTCTTCTCACCTCCGGGGATGTTCTTACTGGTTGAGACTCCCTATTATGTTAGTGTCATACCCTGAAATAAGAAAGAGGCTCGGATAAGTTACAAAGTCGGACGATCTCGCGGGTCCCCGGTACGTAGCCCCCTCCTCGACTCGAGTCGTCTGCTCAGGTACACTGTTTAGAACACATACCCAGGTTTTGAACCTAGAATAACTTGACTTCATGTCGGATCCCTAGTAGGAACGCTTATTTGCATCATGTTGCATTCGACTTAGGGGACTCAACACAGGGGCTGGGTCTGTCTAAGACAGGTAACCTGAAATGAAAAGACCATCCTGATGCATCTTACATGTTGCATATGCATTTATTTGTCTCGGACTTGTATGCTGACCGACTTTGGAGTATTTGGGAGAATTGAAAAAGAGAGAAATAGCAGTGTAGAGAGTTAATTATCTGTTTTACAACCAATGTCAAAATAGTGTCGAAACTCTGCCGAATTTTTGAGAAAAATGAAAAAAAAATGGAAAAGAAAATTTGTTTTCAAAAGATGATTTGTTTTATTGGTCAGGAAAAAGGAAAAAACTAAAGAATTTTATTAGTTTGTTGAAAAAGAAAATACAAAAAGGGTATTGTTTTCCGAAATAATGTATTTGTCAATGAAAAAGAGTCTTGTTTTCGAAAATAGTTAGTTTTATTCGCCCGAACTACGCATGTTTGATTCTCACCGGATGTGAGATACGTAGGCAACCCTCATTGGGACCAACCTCCCCTTTTTGCAAAAATAGCAACAAAAAAAATGTCAAAAATTTTAATTTTCGTTATAAATAAGTCGGGTGATGCCGCTTTTGTCGAATATAGCCGAATGTTCCCAAAAGAGATGCCGAAAGTCCAAGTTCGCATAAACAGCCACTTTTGGCCATTTTTATTAGATTTTTGGCCGGTTAACCCACACAGCCTTAAAATCTTCGTCTCCGAAGTGCTGAAAGGCCGTGTTCGGAAAATCGAGTCTTTCACTTTTGGGAAAAAGGAAAAATTAGTTTTGTTTTGAGTCAAATAATGTTTTGCTTTTTTGCTTAATCACCTTAATAAATGTGCAGAATAAGCACGAATCATAATTCACCCGGAGCCCTTATAACCAAGATCCCTTTGGGATTACATATGTGGTGGAATGACTTAGGCGAATCAGGGTAAGACACGGTCAAGTTGTACTTAGGAGGCCTTACTGGGTTGCTGAAGATCAATCCGAGGGGGGATATCATAAAGGCATTGGTACCGTTCTGGGACCCGGCACACAACGTATTTCACTTCTCAGATTTTGAGCTTACACCGACATTGGAAGAGATAGCGGGATACATCGGGGGTCCCAAAATTCCTTTGAGAAAACGGTATTTGATTGCTCCAAGGGCCGTAACCATACATAGGTTCTTAGACACTCTGAAGATATGCAGAACGGTTCACAACCCGGACTTGGTAGAGGGTTTTTGTACCATGTCATTCATATACGACAGATATGGTCATAGCGGAGGGTTCAACAACCCAGAGACCAAAACATGTAGCAAAGAAAACCGCCTGAAATGGGAAGAGCA
The DNA here is from genome assembly GCA_026770625.1 of Nicotiana glauca. Classification (NCBI taxonomy): domain Eukaryota; kingdom Viridiplantae; phylum Streptophyta; class Magnoliopsida; order Solanales; family Solanaceae; genus Nicotiana; species Nicotiana glauca. The sequence goes on along the minus strand of MU711837.1, from coordinate 210,540 downwards.
TAGGTGTATTGCATTTATGGTGGCCTTTTTGAGACTTCTGGTGTTTCCTAGAAAAGATGGGAAAATTGATATACAAGTCGTCGGGGTCGTCAGTACTTTGCTCACTCAGGATAACAGCACTCTGGAACCCATGATAATAGCCGACATCTTCCGCGCTCTTACTGTTTGCAAAGCCGGAGGGGATTTCTTTGAGGGTTGCAATGTATTGCTGCAAATATGGATGATTGAACACTTATGTCATCGCCCTCAATTTATGAGCTATGGATCATCGAAGAAGACATGTATAGAAGAGTTTTCTACAAGGGTCGACGGGATCAGTTTGCCAGAAGGGGTCACCGAATGGGTAGCACGCCTACGTTCTGTCACCGCAAGCCAGATAGAGTGGAAATTTGGGTGGCTATCTATGGACGAAGCCATATATATGTCAGCGGCTAGATCACATCTTCTATTGATGGGACTTAAGAGCATCCAGCCTTACGCTCCATATCGGGTCTTGAGACAACTCGGGAGATGCCAAATAGTGCCACGGGAGGAAGATCTTAGCGCTCAAGTAATTGAGATTAGCCCTGACGGACAGTTCCCCGAAGCAAGAGTCTGCCAGGTCTGGAATGAATGTCAATGCTTAAAAGCAAATACTTGCGTGTAGGATCAGGCCAAAGGCGAAGCATCGACAGAATATCTTGCTTGGTATAGGAGAGATCTTGAGCACGAGAGACCAGCTAAAAGACCACACCGCCAGGACTTTGTTAAATCATCGCAAGAACAGTGTGGTTAGTTAGAAAAAGAAAGGGAATACAGGGCCCGCATAGGAGCAATGGAAAAACAGGTCCAGGATCTCCAATTTGAAAGCAGTTTGTAAGCCACCGCCGATGAAGGGGATAAAAAGAAGTTGGCACAAGAAAATGAGGCCTTGAGGACACAAATCCGATAGATGAGAATGGATGTCGACAGACAACCGAGAAGGCGGTCTGACGTAGGGTTGATAAATGAGTTGAAAAGGCAAATCATTGAATGTCAAGAGGGTTTGGAAGGATCTGAAGCTAGATTGACAAGGATCCGGGCCAGATGGGCAAGAGGTACAGAAGAGCGGGCACAGCGTATGTGGCAGATGAAGAGGGACTACGAGGGGAACATTACTATATTGAGAGAAATGATATCTACCCTCAAAGAACGGGTCTTCAGACAAGCCAAGGACTTCAAAGCAGATAGGGAACGCTGTTATGACTTGATGGCACGGATGGAGAAACAGATGCATGAGTTTCAAGATCAACTCTTTCACAACGCTCAAGTGCTAGGAACACGGAACCAACAGATAGAGCGGTTGCTTCGGGAAAAAGACAGAATCAGGGGAAGAATCGACGATATCGGGCACTACATCACCATAAAGTGCCTAGCTTGTGAGGATATGTCTCGTACTACCTTGCTTCAATAATGATTTATGTCCACCAGATCATGGAAGATTTGAAATATCTGCAGAGGGGCTTTGAACCAAAGCCCGCGGCGAGGCCGAACGACGCCCCGCGGGCACCAAAATTCAAAGCTCTAAGGCATTCATAGCTTGAGTCTGTATTTTCCTTGACTTCAGAGTCTGTTGTCCGTTGGAGTTTGTATTTCCCTTTTCGCATAGAGTCTGTAGTCTGTATCAAGTCTGTCAGTTTCCTTTCAAAAATGTTTTTCCTTGTAATAGAACGTTTTGTTAATGAAAATTGAAAAATCCAAAAATGGTGTCTTTATTTTTTCGCACTTGTGGTCAGAACTACGCACGGTCTGATTCATGCGGGGACATGATACGTAGGCAATCCACATAAGATTCGACCACCATTAAAAAAGAAAAGAAAAAAGGGGAACAATAGAAAAACAAAAAGAAAGAAATAAAGGAAATAAAGGAAAGTTTGGGAAGCACTCAAAAGAGGCCACAGATGTAAGAAGCTGGGATGACGCATGCAATAGAAGCAAAGACATAATAGGAATAGTTAAACTGCCTAGGTGCATTGCATCCCAACGTGCGATAACATATCTGTTAAACCCTAAAAACTAACAAGTTTGTTGTTTTCCAGAGATTTCAACCATTTAGCTTGTTAGAACATACTGGCAAATTACCATTACCAAACAAGATCTAAAGGACCTATACTGAAAAGCATGTCTGGTTCGGACAAAAGTGTTAAAGAGGAAAAAATAGAAATACAAACAATGAAGGAGGAAGTAGACAGGTTGAGACAAGAGATAGCAGAAATGCACCTAGCCTGGGCTAGGGGGCAACCGGTACCAGTCCCTCCCGCTACCCCTACTCTCCCACCGGCACAAACTCCGGAGTACCCTCTCACTGTTCCATCAACGAGTTTCCCAATTCACCAATACTATCAGGGGAAAACTCTTTACAATCCCCAAACTCCACCACCCAAGCACGACCCTCCTCCACCAATTGTTCATGTTTTCGTGGAACCTCCACCCGCCACATTGCAAAGATCATCCAGTGAGCCGGTGTTTCAGGCTCACGACAACCAATACTATCCTCCTGAACCCACATTCAGAGCTCCCGAGCCACATACCTATACCCCTCACTTTGAGCTCCCGGCGGAAACTGAGAAGCCATCCAAGAGTTCGGAGCAGGAAGAGGTGCTTCGCAAATTAAAAAGCCTGGAGCGGACCATCAGGAATATGCATGGGTTGGGCGGCCAAGTCAGTGTGGCCTATAAAGATTTGTGTCCTTTCCCCGATGTTCAACTGCCAGAGGGGTTCAAAATGCCAAAGTTTGATCTGTATGAGGGGCATGGTGACCCGGTGGCACACCTGCATGGTTTCTGTAGTAAGATGAGAGGGGTCGGTGGGAAAGATGAGCTGTTGATAGCATACTTTGGCCAAAGCTTGGGCGGGTTCGCACTAGAATGGTATACAAGGCAGGATCCTAGCAGGTGGTACACCTGGGATGACCTGGCGCAAGCATTTGCTGGTCACTTCCAATATAATCTTGAGATCGTTCCTGACCACCTCACATTGTTGAAAATCGAGAAAAAGCCTGGAGAGAGCTTTAGAGGGTTTGGGTTCCGCTGGAGGGAGCAGGCTGCAAGGGTCGATCCTCCAATGAGGGAAGGTGAAATGGTGGATTACTTTTTGCAGACTTTGGAGCCAACTTACTTTGGCCACCTGGTGACATCAGTTGGTAAATCCTTCAATGAGGTCGTAAAAATGGGCGGCATGATTGAAGAAGGACTCAAGTCCAACAAGATAATGAGTTATTCGGCGATCAAGGCCACCACTCAGGCTATCCAGAGCGGCACGGGAGGTGTGCTAGGGAAAAAGAAGAGAGAAGAAGTCGCAACAGTCGAAGCAGGTACTTGGTCTAGATCTATAGGTGCTTCACCCTACTACCAGCCCAGACCCCACCACCCGAATTACCCATACACCCCATATATCCCTCCACAACCCTACTACCCACCACCAGAGCCACGTTTTTCCGTCCATCACGCCCAAACATATACCCAACCTCCGGTTCACCAGCAATGGCGTGCACCGGCTCCCCAAAATACATACCCAGCCCTACAAAACACATATCCACTCCCAAGGGCCTACAGAAATCCTCCAGGGTCAGGTTTCCATAGGAATCAAGCTTTCAGGAATGAGAGGATGCAGAAGCAGAGAACATTTACTCCGCTGGGAGAATCCTATACTACTCTTTTCCACAAATTGAGGCAGTTAGGCCTGTTGAATCCTATTGAGCCCAAAATGCCAGATCCCCTTCCTAAAAATCTAGACCATTCAGTGAGGTGTGAATATTGTTCGGGGGCACCCGGACATGATACTGAGAAATGTTGGAAATTAAAAACTGTCGTGCAAGAGCTTATTGACATAAATAGGATCGAGGTTCAAGCGCCAGAGGCACCAAACATTAATCAGAATCTGTTGCCAGTGCACTATGAGGCCCACATGATCGAACTAGTGCACGAGGGAGGGGAGTTTAAGAAGCCCTCACAAACAGTAATGATGATCCGGGCCAGTGAAGCCAGTCCCAAGGAAGAACTAACCAATGAGAAGGAAGTTGTACAGCTGAAAAGTGTAGACACCAAGCCAGTTGTGGTGATGGGGAAAGGGTCATCTATTGCTGCGAAGAAACCAGAGCCAGTCAAGGTAGTGACGCATGGGGTATCAAGCACACCTTTGGTAGTCGCGAAGGGGGCTCGCGTGGAACCAGTTGTTATCAAGCCAGTAATGCAGTTGCTAATAATCAGTGAGAAGGCCTTGCCATAGAGCTACATTCAAGTGACAGTGATGTATAAGGGGAAGGAGGTTATGACAGAAGTGTGTGAAACCCAAGGTCTAACTCGTTCGGGAAGGTGTTTTGCTAACGCAGAGTTAAGACGGACCAATCCAGTAGCAACAAAGAAGCCAGTTACTGAGGAAGAGGCGGAAGAGTTCTTAAAGAAGATGAAGGCGCAGGATCACTCCATTGTGGAGCAGCTGAGAAAGACCCCGGCACAGATCTCATTGCTATCATTATTGATCCATTCAGACGAGCACCGTCGGGCGTTGATGAAAATTCTGAACGAAGCCCATGTGCCGGATAAGATCTCTGTGAACCATCTGGAGAAAATAGCAAACAAGATTTTTGAGGTAAACCGGGTGACATTTTCCGACGATTAATTGCCCGTGGAGGGTACAGAACATAATAGAGCTCTTTATTTGACCGTGAAGTGTGAAGACTCGGTAGTCACTCGAGTACTGATTGATAATGGGTCCAGTGCCAATATATGTCCTTTGTCCACCTTAAACAAGCTGAAGGTTGATAATGGCAGAATTCACAAGAACAGCATCTGCGTTCGAGGGTTTGATGGTGGTGGTACAGACACAGTGGGTGACATCATACTTGAATTAACAATTGATCTGGTCGAGTTCACCATGGAGTTTCAAGTGTTAGACATCGCAGTGTTGTATAATCTTCTGTTGGGGAGACCATGGATTCACGCTGCCAAAGCAGTGCCTTCTACGCTACATCAGATGGTCAAATTCGAGTGGGATAGACAAGAGATCGTAGTACATGGGGAAGACAATACATGCGCCATAAGTGATGCCATCGTACCCTTCATAGAGACTGATGATGACAAGGGGCCGTGGGTTTACCAAGTTTTCGATACGGTTTCAGTGGATAAAGTTCCTGAGG